>OLKM01002816.1:0-5000 GCA_900291075.1 Melanogrammus aeglefinus | reverse complement strand
TGTGTGTGTGTGTGTGTGTGTGTGTGTGTGTGTGTGTGTGTGTGTGTGTGTGTGTGTGTGTGTGTGTGTGTGTGTGTGTGTGTTGTGTGTGTATGTGGATGGTATGTGTGGAGTGGATGTGTGTGTGTGTGTGTGTGTGTGTGTGTGTGTGTGTATGGATGGATGGATGTATGTATGTATGTATGTATGTATGTATGGATGGATGGATGTATGTATGGATGGATGGAAGGATGGAAGGATGGAAGGATGGATGGAAGCATGGATTTATCTCTCTATCTATGAATCCATCTATGCGACCACATATCTATGCATCTAGCTATGTTTCTATCTATCCTGCCATCTGCATGTATCTATGCCCATGCATCTATAGTGGAGAGAGCCTTCACTGGGTATCTTTCAGAGACATTGGGAAATTCCTTGTTGTCTTTCCAGGAACCCGTTGCCGTGGAAACCCCTCCTTTCCCCCGAGCCACTGCATGGAGCCACAGGCCTCGTGAAAGCTGCATGATGCGTCTATGTGTCATCGATCACCCAGGTTGTGAAACCAGGGTGAACACCCACACAGCACACGTACAGGCCTCCATCCTGCCCACGCTTCAGTCAACAAGAATCGTTTTTTGAATAGCCTGGAAATACGTCATTCAAGGGAATCCGTTTGTTGAGCCTATTCCTGGATTATGCATCACTAAATCGGTTCTGGAGAAGCGTCTTCGTCCCACTAAGGAGGGAGCGAACGGGTGTAGGTTCCTTGTCCCACTAAGGAGGGAGCGAACGGGTGTAGGTTCCTTGTCCCACTAAGGAGGGGGCAAACCCAGGCCCAGCCCCACAGCCCCCCCCCCCCCCCCCGGGGGGCCCGTGCCTCAGGGCAGGACCGTGTGCGTCTGAGGGTCTTGCCACAGGGCACGGATGGCACAATTAGCAGCCCCCTCACCTCAGCCCGCTGAGGTCAACGCCACTTCGGGGGTCAAGGGTCGTCCAGGGTCTCGTCTGGGACCTGTCACTATCTCCACGGAGACACTTCTGAAGAGGGGGAGAGCTGGAGATTGGGCCGACGTTATCAGCGTCAGTGAAGTGTATTCATTAGGTGCTCTGAGGAAAGAATGTGTACTGGAGATTGGGCCGACGTTATCAGCGTCAGTGAAGTGTATTCATTAGGTGCTCTGAGGAAAGAATGTGTACTTGAATGTGGACATAGTAGTTTAGTTTCTGTTTCTTTAAGGTAAAAAGGTGTTTTTTACTCGTATTAGTTGATGTTGATTCAGTAACGGGCTCCTATTTTACTAAAGGCCTTTGAGATTCATTGTTGTTTTTTGAACTAGTACCAACTCACAGTTTGGAGAGTCAGAGACCGCACGGTTTAATCGAACGCCACCTTGAGTTTTCAAAGTTTTCCGTTTGACCAATCCAATTTGGCATTTCGCTTTCGGAAACGTTTTTCATTCCAGAAGCACAAAGCCAAACAAAGCGTGACGTTTTGTTGTGCAACACCATCATACGAGGGTTGAGGCTGAATTAACGGTTAAAGAGGAGAATTGATTGATTGATTTTATAAACAATGATCGAACATCGACCTGGATCTGGGTAATACTATAATGAACGCTTCGTTGCTATAAAATGATCACAATCAAGCAAAGCATTAACATATTACATTTCAATTCATTATTATTACAAAGTCCCAGACCACATGTGAATGTGAAAATATTGATCAAGGCACGCTATTCCCAAAGATGGTTGCTATCCTCCTGATCGATGGATAAGCAATGTGTTCTGAGTGGTGCAGCGCAACAGCAGGAGAACCACAGCAGAAATCTGGAACCTATAAACTCTGAGACATCTACTGCAGCATTAGACAGGTCGCTTCCCATTGGCCAGGAGAACTACTTACCCCTTCCTCCACCGTCCACCCAGCTCAAACTCCACTTCCTGCTTCTCTGCCTGGCTCCGACTTAAACACGCCCATCTGGACTCTGTGTAGCCAATGGGAGCGGGGCGTGGGCCCACGGTCAGCGGCTGGGTATAAAAGAGGGCCAGCCATGGGACTAGCCCGTCAGAGGGTTTGTTGTTGTTGCCACTGCCAGATTGGGAATGGCAATGCGGAGGTGAGAACTTTTACGAGGTAACGAGGCAACGGGACTTGGGGGGGGTGCAGACGTCGGACCAGCGGTAAGGCCAATGGAGCATCGACGTCGGCTGTAAGTTAAGAGTGTTCCTGTCTCCCCTCTTTCCTTCCACCGCTTGCGTTTACTGGATGGACCAGAAGCCGTTGGCCGTACCATCGTACGTTGCACCAGCGCTGTAGACATTGCGGGTGTCTGGATCAGAAGAAGCCAGGGAGCCCCTCTAGGAAGTCCTCCGGAGGGACCTGCCATGAGAGAAGAGGTGTCCTGCACCAACTCCCCTGAAGGAGGGCTGGGGGCCAGCGAAGAGGAGCTGGAGCGGGGCTCCAAGAAGACCCCGCAGCCGGGGAACCGCAAGCGCTCCCCGTTCCCCAAGAAGGACAACTTGGGCCGGGGTCCGGAGGAGCCCGTGGGGCTGAGCCCAGGCGGGCTGCTGCCGGCCGCCGGTCCCAAGCGCCTAAAGAAGAGCCCCTCGGCCGTGGTCTCGCTGGCGCCCACGCCGCTGGGGCCCGGGCCGGAACAGCCCTACGAGGACCTGCACACGCAGCGCGTCATCGCCAACGTGCGGGAGCGGCAGCGCACGCAGTCGCTGAACGACGCCTTCGCCTCGCTGCGGAAGATCATCCCCACACTGCCCTCGGACAAGCTGAGCAAGATCCAGATCCTGAAGCTGGCCTCGCGCTACATAGACTTCCTCTACCAGGTGCTGCAGAGCGACGAGATGGACGCCAAACTGGCCAGCTGCAACTACCTGGCCCACGAAAGACTGAGCTACGCCTTCTCCGTCTGGAGGATGGAGGGGGCCTGGGCCATGTCGGCCAGCCACTAGGCCCACCTTTAACCTCTCCTCTCTGACCCCTTCCCCAACCCTCCCCCCTCCCTCCTCGCTCCCCTTCCTCCAGCCCCCCCCCCCCCTAACCCAAACCCTGCCATGTGTCCGTCTGTCCTGTCTCTATACCCCTGCCCCTTGCCTTTCTTTTTTTGCACACACATCTTGATTACTGAACATTTGATGTTCCCTCCCTGTCTGACCTAAGACCTTCCCCGCATGCTAAGCTAGTCTCTGCGTTCCCCGTGGCTCAGGCGTTGACGTGAGCGTCATGTAGGCCGCTGCAGTCTGCCACTGCCATCCGTCCTACTACGGCTACTTTATCTTATTCCACGCTGTCTGTCTGTATGAGGAGCTCTGTGTGTGACCCACCATTCGGCCTGACGCTACGACGCTGCCACAGTGAAGCCCTTCAGGTATGTTCATGATATCATAGCAACCGCACACACAGACACACGCACACACACGCACGCACACACACACACACACACACACACACACACACACACACACACACACACACACACACACACACACACACACACACACACACACACACACACACACACACACACACACACACACACACACACACACACACACACACACACACACACACACACACACACACACACACACACACAGACACACAAACACACACACACACACAGTTGCGCACACACACACATACACACATACACACACACACAAACACACACAAACACACACAAACACACGCACACACACACACACACTTGCGGGCACGCTCGCACCCAAGTACACACACATGTACACACAGAAAAACACCTGCGTTTGGTAAACATACATCTTTCAAACTTTTCCTTTGCAAAAAGGGGCGATGCTCATTAAAACAAGCGTAATAAGCTGCAGTAAAAATGTGCAAAATGGTGTAAAAACGTCAAGTAACACTTGCGTACGGTTATATTAAGTTGGAGGAACGCAATAACATTGACCAATCTTCAATCAGTAGCATTGATATAGTACGGTACAATACCTAAAGTATTTTATATTCTAACAGAAATATACGTGAAAATAACTGCGCCAACATGAAACAGATCACTCTGTGACCGCCACTCTGTTGATGTTAAAGCCTCTATAGGCAAATACAGATAGTATGTATTCATTCATAGGGATCAGGCTCTTAAACAATAGGTTGCGGCTGTAAATAGATTTGTGATGTCAGCAGGTAGGCAAATATCAGCAACACTAAATTAAGAAATATGTTTATTCATGAAATGTCAACAGTGAAACAGTAACAGCGTTATTTAAATCCATTTAATATGTATACAGTAAAGTGAAAAATTCATATATTTAGCAGTATATGTAAACTTTTCCATACCATGATAATATTATTATTCTGTTATATTTGTTGTTATTTGTTGTTGAAATATTACTAAAAGTTTCATTATATAAAATATTGTAAAATATTACAATTTTGGATAAATCCTCTTTGTAATAATATGTGAATTAAGTTATCTTATAAAATATAAATGAGAAAATTTGAATTGAGCAATTAGATTCTTAGAATTAAAAAAATTATTATTATAGTATATAATACTAGTATAGTACTATAAAAAATAGTTAGGAAACTATCAAAGTAAATATTAAAACATATGAAATAGAAAACATTTAAACTATTAAAGTAAAGATTATAACAATAGATTACATTTTGATTTAGCCAGTGATAATTCAATTTAATCTGGCATGTAAACAAAAAACTAAATGTATTGGTTGAAAAGTTAAAGGTATTCACCAACAAGGCGATTGCTTACACTGAACTGACTGAGATTATTAAAACAACCGACCAAGTGCTTCACTTTAGAGCAGAACAGAATATGTTTAAACCACCATAATAGAAGACACAAGTGTCATAGACAGGTAAAGAGGAAGCAAGGGGGGTGGAGAAAAGACCTCTCTCTCTCTCTACCTCTACCTCTCTCTCTCTCTCTCTCTCTCTCTCTCTCTCTCTCTCTCTCTCTCTCTCTCTCTCTCTCTCTCTCTCTCTCTCTCTCTCTCTCTCTCTCTCTCTCTCT
>OLKM01002815.1:47500-53766 GCA_900291075.1 Melanogrammus aeglefinus | reverse complement strand
GTGTGTGTGTTTTTGTGTATGTGGGTATGCTTGTGTGTGTGTTTGAGTGTGTTTGTATGTGCTAGTGTGTGTGTGTGTGAGTGTGTGTGTGTGTGTTGTGTGTGTGTGTGAGGTGTGTGTGTGTGTGTGTGTGTGTGTGGATGTGTGTGTTGTGTTTGTGTGTGTGTGTGTGTGTGTGTGTGTGTGTGTGTGTGTGTGTGTGTGTGTGTGTGTGTGTGTGTGTGTGTGTGTGTGTGTGTGTGTGTGTGTGTGTGTGTGTGTGTGTGTGTGTGTGTGTGTGTGTGTGTGTGTGTGTGTGTGTGTGTGTCTCATTCATCATGTTAAAGAGAGCAGGTGGGGGATAGGACCAGAGCTGGATTGCAAAAAAGTTATTATGCAAAGGCTTGGATATAAATCTTGTGTTTGTGTGTGTGTGTGTGTGTCGTGTGGATTGTGTGTGTGTGTGTGTGTAGTGTTCGTGGTGTGTGTGTGTGTTGTGGTGTGGTGTGTGTGTGTGGTGGTGTGTGTGTGTGCGTGTGTGTGTGTGTTGTGTGGCCGTGTGTTGTGGGGGGGGTGTCTGCACATGCGCTTCTTTGGTACATAACCATTCCATCTGTGTTTAGTGTACATTTTGTGCATATTATTTTATTTGCACTTGTGTTTGTTAATAGTTTCTGTGATGCTTTTAGTTTGGGCCTCAGCTTTTTGGGACTGTCTCTGCATATCAGTGTCAGTGTCTGTTAGTTCTCGTGTGTGTGTGTGTGTGTGTGTGTGTGTGTGTGTGTGTGTGTGTGTGTGTGTGTGTGTGTGTGTGTGTGTGTGCTGTGTGTGCGTGTGTGTGTGTTGTGTGTGTGTGTGTGAATGCGTCGCATAGTGTGTGCATGTGCATGCGTGTTTGTGTGTGTTTGCGTGTGTGCATGTGCATGCGTAGTGTTGTGTGTGTGTGTGCCTGTGATGCGTGTGTATGTGTGTGTTGTGTGTGTGTGTGTGCATGTGTGTCGTGTGTGTGTGTGTGTGTGTGTGTGTGTGTGTGTGTGTGTGTGTGTGTGCACATGTGTATGCGTGTGTGCGTGTGTCTTGTTCCGAGAGGCTCTCCTCATTAAACAGCAAGGCGACAGGAGTGCAGAGTGTGTATTTTCACACACTGCTTCTCCTATACAACGGGAGGAGACTTTTGTCCCTTTCTCCACACTATGTTCACAGACACAGTTCAGCCCCCGTCCACACGGAGACGATTTTATGGTGAAACAGCCTAAGACTTGTACGTTTTTGCTGTCCAGACGCATCCAGCGGATCCAGGGCCAGAAAACGCCCTTTTCTGAAACCAGGTCCCAGGGTGGATTCAAATAAAAACTGACCTATGCAGTTTCTTGTGACGCCGCATTCACACTGCATGTGTCCGTCGATGACCGAGGGCGTGTCTGACATATGGGGGACTAGTCTTTGTAGAAGCAGCCGGTTGTCAATCAAATCACTTCCCGCTACAAAGCCGATGTGTGGATATAAATATAAAAGATGAGACAAACAACAGGTGACTAAAAAAGATCCTATCAATTTCACATTTCTTTAAAAAAATATAACGGCCAGATTTTTCCTGCTTCTTCCTTCTTATTATTGCAAAATGGATCCAGTAGTCGCATGGAGTGTATTTGCATAACCGCGATCTGATTGGCCGACGGATCCATCGAGAGCGTCCCATTTCGAGATCGTCCCATGCAAAGTCAATAGGCGTGTTTCAGATCGTCTGCATTTGCGCGCATGCATGCACGAGACTTGAGAACATCTGCCGGAACTAGTCAGAAACACGTCAAGTTGGACACAGGTGCACTTCTTGTTGTTTGAACAAGCATAGTTTGGGAGAGGGCACGCCTCCTTGAAAGGAGTTACATCATTTCTCAAGTGGGAAATTCCACTTGGTAATTCTGACCAACCAAGGCAACGTTTTGATGTGTTAAGGGAAGTAACTTTTGTCCGCATTTATTTGAGACCATATGCACATAAATGCAGAGGGAGGGAGCTCCCGCGAGTTTTTAAAGTCACGTGACATGTAGCATAGGGAAATTATCACCAGCATTTCTGACCTTTTGATCCCAGAATGCATTATGTTATGCGAGGCAATGCAACTCATGCTTGATCTGAAACTCGCCGATTGAGATCCGTCGACGGAGGGAGGTAGTGTGAATGCGCCAATCGGACTTGTGTGGCCGCCTGAAACGCAAACGATGACGTCATCGCCCCTCCACCAGCTGGGCGACGTTAGTGTTGCGTTGAAATTTTTATTGTTATATTCTTTTTGTAGCTTTAAATACAGCCCCTTGGTAAATTGAATTATTAACTGTACATTAAAAAGTATTTCTGCTCAATTAAGAAGGTTTTATCTCCTCCTCAACTGAATGTTTTTATACAGCGCGCAGGCTGGATGCGTGCAGGTTTGATGCAATCCAATTTTTTTTGTGGAGATCCAGCACCTTGAATACTTACTACAGCATTTCTGAAGCTTGATGTGTTTTCGCAATGAGTCCGTCTTTATGGAGATATTCCTGAAACAGATCGAAGGAAAACGGAGGGGAAAAGATCGTTTTTACCGATGTGGACGGGGCCTCACACACTTGCACAGTCACACACTCACACAGCTTGAGCCACCCTTCCCTGCTGTGTTTTGAGCTTTCCTCCTCCTTCCTGTGCGTTTCCATGGGTTGGGTTGCACTGTTAATAGCTCCCTGTATTATGATTATCCAAGCAGGTATCACATATTTGTGCAGTAAAGAATTAGGTATACAGTGTACAACCTGAGCCAAAATCTATAGATGCATGTTGGGTCATGGGTCTTGGATTGCCTTCATAGCCTGAGAATACATGAAGAATAGTAAGATATATAAGTAGAAAACCTGTCTCACGCTCACCCTGCGTATCTCCTCTGTGTCACAGTAACCTAGAAGAGGGCTGAGCCAAACAGTCTTGCACAAACAGAGAAGTTTACAGAAGAATCATCCTTGCGACCAAATCAAGAAATTTAGAGAAAGATGGAACCAGAGAACAGAGTTTGTGAAAAGGGACCCCAAAAATGTCTGTATGTGTGTGTGTGTGTGTGTGTGTGTGTGTGTGTGTGTGTGTGTGTGTGTGTGTGTGTGTGTGTGTGTGTGTGTGTGTGTGTGTGTGTGTGTGTGTGTGTGTGTGTGTGTGTGTGTGTGTGTGTGTCTGATTGTGTGTGTTTGTTTGTGCGGACGCAACAAGCATTTGCATGTGTGCACCATTCCATGTAAGGAATGCAATTAAATGCTAACCCGATTCGAAGTAGTCTCTGCTGCTGCCCAGATGATGAGAGTATCGACGAGAGAGAGAGAGAGAGAGAGAGAGAGAGAGAGAGAGAGAGAGAGAGAGAGAGAGAGAGAGAGAGAGAGAGAGAGAGAGACACACACACACACACACACACACACACACACACACACACACACACACACACACACACACACACACACACACACACACACACACACACACACACACACACACACACACACACACACACACACACAAAGATACAGAGGTTCTGAAAAGTGTACCGGTACTGTTAGGCCAGAACAATGAACCTAAACACACACATGTGTTTCTGGTCTTTCAGAGGCAGCGGATGCATTAAATGTCCCTCTGACCACTTTTAGAACTGAAAAAAAGTAAACACATTTAGTCTCCACTTTGGTGAAGCATTTCTGAAGGATATCAGCAAGGTTATATTGTGGAGCTTAGAGTTTCCAAAATGATAAGCACTCCCTGTGTCCGCTACACACTTTTTTACCGTCTCCTTGAGCTGCACATTATTCCAAGCCTTGAAAAAGAAATACAACTCTTCTTATTTTCTATTTTTCTTATTTTCCTGTTGATTTCACACATGTTTTAACCGAAATGTTGAGGAGCAAAACAACAAAACTCGAAATAAAACAAAACAAAGTGATACAATAGGAGACAGAGGGAGGGAAATTCTCAGAAGAAACAGAGAACTGAAAAGGAGAGGTTAGTGTGTGTGTGTGTGTGTGTGTGTGTGTGTGTGTGTGTGTGTGTGTGTGTGTGTGTGTGTGTGTGTGTGTGTGTGTGTGTGTGTGTGTGTGTGTGTGTGTGTGTGTGTGTGTGTGTGTGTGTTAATGTGCGTTCATGTGTGCATGTTAATGTATGTTCGTGCATGTGTTTGAGAGAGGAGGATATGTGTGTGTGTGAGAGAGACCTACTCCTGCTCGATAATTCCCACCAGGATCTCTCTCTCTCTCTCCAACACTTGAAAGCTGTGAAGTGTGCCGTTCTGCTCGTACTCTCCGGTAATTGGAGGAGGAGGAGGAGGAGGAGGAGGAGGAGGAGGAGGAGGAGGAGGAGGAGGAGGAGGAGGAGGAGGAGGGTGGGTGGGGTTGGGGTAGAGGAGGGGAGGGAAAAAGAAGAGAAGAGACAGGTACAGGAGAGGTGAAGAAACAAAGAATATGTAAGCAGCAGGAAGGAGAAGAGCGAGAGGTAGAGGGAGAGAGGAAGAGGATGAATTGCAACTAGAAGCCCTTATCGGCAAACAAGAGAAAAGGACTGTGTGTGTGTGTGTGTGTGTGTGTGTGTGTGTGTGTGTGTGTGTGTGTGTGTGTGTGTGTGTGTGTGTGTGTGTGTGTGTGTGTGTGTGTGTGTGTGTGTGTGTGTGTGTGTGTGTGTGTGTGTGTGTGTGTGTGTGTGCGTGTGTGTGTGTGTGTGTGTGTGTGTGTGTGTGTGTGTGTTTTGTGTATGTGTGCGTGTGTGTGCATGAGTGTGTGTGTGTGCGTGTGTGTGCGAGAGTGTGCGCATGTGTGTGCGTGTGTGTGTGTGTTTGTGCGTGTGTGTATGTGTGTGTGTGATAGGGGGATAGTGGAAGAGCTTTAAGCTAAAGCACCGAAGCGGGCAGTAGGGGAGGGACTTCCTGGCTGGCTATCTAGCTGTCTGGCAGGCTTGCTATCTAGCTGTCTGGTTGACTGGCTGGCCTTGCTGGCTGGCTGGCTGGCTGGCTGGCAGGCTACTTAGAATTCTTACCCAAGTAGCTGTATTGTATTTGTCTTGTTATTCCTCTGTCCTTGTCGAAAGCATCCGTCTATTTGGCATTACTGTCCTATGCTGACCCCAAGTTTAATCGTATTATAATCTCTCTCTCTCTCTCCTCTCTCTCTCTCTCTCTCTCTCTCTCTCTCTCTCTCTCTCTCTCTCTCTCTCTCTCTCTCTCTCTCTCTCTCTCTCTCTCTCTCTCTCTCTCTCTCTCTCTCTCTCTCTCTCTCCTACACAACATAGCCGCAGGCTTTTCATCATTGAGGGAGATTTATCTTTGAGCAGGCTGGCCAGTGGGCACCCCTTGATCGCCCAGATGTGCCACAACCTGCTGATTCACTCTCTGAAGACCCCCGTGCATGAATACATATGCCTGCACAGGCACATTACACATCCGCATGCTCCCAAAGAAAGGCTGACAGAGCTGCCTGTGCACAGCAGATCCCATCATGGCACATATACAGTATAACACTTTATTGGTATGGAGCACTGAGTAGGGGCTATAGGCAGTGTCGCCGAATAGTGTACCGTGGTTGAACTGTAGGTGACTGTAGCAGCGCGTTTCCACAGGCGGGTGCCGGTCGGTTCTGTATGCAAAGGTGCCGCACGGTTCGCGTTTCCACCGGCAAAAGTGTGCGGGGTCCAGCCCTGATGAGCCGTACTCATCTCCCAGTACTCCTCCGTTGAGGTACTGAGACGTCTGAAAGGGTGCCAACAAATTCGAGCTACACACGCCGTCTGTTGATTGATCGATAGAATCGCCACTTCCGTGCGACTGGGGGATAATAACAAACAAACACAGTACCCGTGAGGTATTTCCTGACAACGGCGAAAGCTTTGTTTATTGAAGAATATGTTGCGCAAAGGTTTTTCGTTCTTCTTGGGCGTCCTAAATTGTTGCTCTTTGTTTATTGTGTCGCGTTCTTCTTTTTCCTTGGATTTATTAGCTAGGCTACACTGTGTGAGGCTGCAATGAGTTCATGATGCTTACGTTGCTGCTGCAGCTATTGCTATCCGGCTTAAACCCTGCCCGACCACAATGGTACTGGGTGGTGGAAACTCAAGCCGTAACTGAGCTGGTCTATACCGCACCTTCACTACTGGGCCAAGGCGTGCTGGGCCAAAGAGCACCCGCCGGTGAAAACCGCTTAATGTTCATTTAGTGGTTCACACCGACAAATTCTCGCGTACCATGTGCAAATGTCCAAAACTAGATAAATGGATATGCAATGGAAGAAGAACGA
>OLKM01002815.1:40000-42500 GCA_900291075.1 Melanogrammus aeglefinus | reverse complement strand
AGGACCTATCGCTGGCAGTGCATCGAGTGCAAGTCCTGCAGCCTGTGTGGCACCTCCGAGAATGATGTAACCTCTCTCTCTCTCTCTCTCTCTCTCTCTCTCTCTCTCTCTCTCTCTCTCTCTCTCTCTCTCTCTCTCTCTCTCTCTCTCTCTCTCTCTCTCTCTCTCTCTCTCTCTCTCTCTCTCTTACCATCTCTCTCTTGCCATCGCTCTCTCAATCTCTCTCTCTCACACACCATCATCTAGCTACTCTCTTCTTTCTTGACACCATCTCTCTCTGTTCACTCTCTCTGTCTCTCTCTCTCTCTCTCTCTCTCTCTCTACTCTCTCTCTATCTCTCTCTCTATCTCTCTCTCTCTCTCTCTCTCTCTCTCTCTCTCTTACCATCTCTCTCTTGCCATCGCTCTCTCAATCTCTCTCTCTCACACACCATCTCTAGCTCTCTCTCTTTCTTACACCATCTCTCTCTGTCACTCTCTCTGTCTCTCTCTCTCTCTCTCTCTCTCTCTCTCTCTCTCTCTCTCTCTCTCTCTCTCTCTCTCTCTCTCTCTCTCTCTCTCTCTCTCTCTCTCTCTCTCTCTCTCTCTCTCTCTCTCTCTCTCTCTCTCTCTCTCTCTCTTTCGCTCTGAATTAAATTCAACAGAACTTTATTGGCATGTGAAATAAATTGTCAAAGAAATGTTTGAAATTACGGAATATAGCAGAAATACATTTCAATAAGGGTACATTAATTAAACATTCATTAACATTAGTTTAGGCGGTTATACGTTTTATTATAAACCATAAATATAGGGTCTAGGGTAGGTGTCCTAACCATAGCCTTATTATATAATGTATACATTCATCGATTATTTAACATGAGCACACCGTCAGTAAACATGAACACCGTCAGTAAACATGAACACCATCAGTAAGCATCAACACGTCAGTAAACATGAACACCGTCCGTAAACATCAACACCGTCAGTAAACATCAACACCGTCAGTAAACATCAACACTGTTACTAAACATCAACACCGTCCGTAAACATCAACACCGTCAGTAAACATCAACACGTCAGTAAACATGAACACTGTTAGTAACCATAAACACTGTCAGTAAACATGAACACCGTTAGTAAACAACAACGACAGTAAACATGAGTAAATGATTACTTGACTATTAGTTAACTGTTATTTGACTGTAAGTTAATTGTTAGTTCATACTTATAACTGCAATAACCCATTTTAATTAATTCTTATTAATGTGCCCTTATTATAAGTACAATAAAAGGTATTACATAATATTTATACATATGAAGTACAGTATGAATGCGATTCTGGTCAGGATGGGTTTTAATCAAACCTCCCTCCTCCGACTCGTTAGGATCATTACAGACCATGAAGCCTGACCAAAGTGCATAAACCCAAACCATGGAACGGCAAATGCCTCCTAAAATCGGTTCACTCCAATGCTATCATTTCCCTGATTCCCTAAATACTCACACAGCTGCGCGTGTGTATTTCTGCACACTCACACAAAACACAGACGAGACAAAGACGTCCGTCTCCTCCTGCGGATAAGCATACTGTTGCTATTTCTAATGTCTCGGCTCCATCCTCACCGTCTGCTCTAATTATAATTTTCCCCCGCTCCAGGACCAGCTTTTGTTCTGTGACGACTGCGACAGAGGCTACCACATGTACTGTCTGAGCCCCCCCATGTCTGAGCCACCCGAGGGTAGGTACTCCACGTTAACGTCCACCCTGATGTAAACAACAGAGAGCGTTGTAGTACACGCCGCGTAACGCCCCCTATCTCTGTCATCAGCGGCCCTCACCTCTGCTCCCTCATTATTATACTCCCACTGCTTTTGTTTATTATTTTCCTGACCTGACATCGAGTCCCACAGACAATTGTTACAGCGAGCTGACACTATTCGACTATATAAAAGGGTTGTCATGGAAACGATGCGCACTTTGGCTGCATTAGATTAGGAAAGATGGTTCCCGTTACCATGGGGAGGGAGTCACCACGGGCTGAACAATGGCCCCTGTGCAGACGTGCCACGCACCACCCCCACGGCTCCATCGACGCGTGACGCTCGCAGGCCGACTTTAGCGCTGATTTGAATGCAGGTTTTTTTTTTCACTGCGACGGAAAAACACAGCGGCAAGACCGCAGAATTTCCTAAAAAATATCCTCACATACCCCCTCAGTAAGCATGGGCATAAACAGCTGACTGCAGGCACTCAATGGTTTTTGTCCACAATGAGGCAGAATGCGAGCGCTCTTTGAAGAGAAAAAAGCTTACGAATTGCAATTAGACAGCATTACCAGGCGGATGTGTGATTAATGTTCAAATCCTGTGCTGGAATCCACTAGTTGTCAAATCCCTTTCCATCCGCCAGGCAGAGTTAACACGCGCAGCATGAGGTCTTCAAGCACCCAGTTTTCATTTACAGTACCGTTAGTGTGTCTGAAACAAGTAATTAATCTTTACAATAGCAGTGATTGAAC
>OLKM01002815.1:0-35000 GCA_900291075.1 Melanogrammus aeglefinus | reverse complement strand
AAGTCTAACTCTTTCCTTCCAGCTTTGAGAAGAAGCTCCAAAAAAAAAGATTATTATTTTTATTTATTTTTTTAACTTAAAATGATAATGGACCTCCAATCTTCCCCCAAATTGTTTTCTCTGATCAGTGTGGAATGGGATTTCCTCTGTGCTCAGGGGGGGGGGGGGGAAGGAGGGTCTCTCTCGTGATCTGAGTGGAACACACCATTCATCTAAGTGTGGTGTGTTGGCCAGAGCGGGCTGAGCAGGCTACAGCTTCAGGTCCAGATCGTAATGAACAATTCCCTTTTTTTCCCTTTCCCAAGGTAGGCCTTTCGGAGTTTGAAACGCAGTGCACACATCACCACTCCCTCGAGTGGGATAGGTATTTTTAACAATATGCTTCTGAAGTATTTCCATTCCCCATCCCCTGGCATGAGTCCAACCCTAAAATCCCCCGAAATCTGGTGCTCCCCCATTCAAATACACAGCCCGCATGGGTGCCCATGCCGCACACAAGAAAGCACACATATGTGCACACACATATGTGCACACACATATGTGCACACCAAGGCAAATACACACACATACACACAGCCTACAGCCTTCATATTCTATCAAGCTATTAGGCTGACCCTGTAACTCTGATATTTCCAAGGATCTGTGTGTGTGCTGCTTTAATAATAGTTTGTGTGTGTGTGTGTGTGTGTGTGTGTGTGTGTGTGTGTGTGTGTGTGTGTGTGTGTGTGTGTGTGTGTGTGTGTGTGTGTGTGTGTGTGTGTGTGTGTGTGTGTGTGTGTGTGTGTGTGTGTGTGTGTGTGTGTGTGTGTGTGTGTATGAGCATGTGTTAGAGATTTTTATAGATTAAGCGTGCATCTACAGTATGAGTTTATGATTGTGCAAATAGATGTATTTGTGATATATTTGTGTCTGTGTGGTTTTGTGAGAATAATGTTTCAGCTTACAATACACTATAAGCTTGATTTATGCTTTGGCATGTGTGCATGCATGCATATGTGTGTTATATGTGTGTGTGTGTGTGTGTGTGTGTGTGTGTGTGTGTGTGTGTGTGTGTGTGTGTGTGTGTGTGTGTGTGTGTGTGTGTGTGTGTTTGTGCATGTGCATGTGTTGTGTGTGCGTGTGCGTGTGTGTGTGTGTGCGCGCGTGTGCGTGCGTGCGTGTGTGTGTGTCACTTCCCAGCCAATTACCACATCTCCCAGACAGACTGAGTCTGCCTGGGCTGTGCCAGCCAATCAGAGAGTGGCTGCGCACTGTTGGGCCAGAGGTGGTTGCCATGGTAACCATGGGGCCTGTTTGCATGGGAGCTGATGGAAGAGTGATGGATTACAGTAATGACATGGAGGTGGGATGGGGTGGGGCTGGGGGTGGGTGGGGGGTGGAGGGGGGGGGGGGGGGGGGGGGGGTGAGGGAGGGGGGGGGGGGGGGGGGGGGAGGATAGTTGCGAGGAGAGGTGAGAAGGAAATAAGTGAAAGAGAATAGAAATGTGGAGGGAGTGGGGCGTGTGGGAGGGGGGGGGGGCCAGACTCATACATAAAGATATTGGAAATGTAGGAGTGCATCTGAAATGAAGTGACTTCAAAAGCATGGGGAAAGAGAAAGATGGAGAACAGTAAGATGGTGGTGGAGGGGGATACACGGGGTGAAACGGAGGCTTTTCTTTCTATTTAAAATCTTCATTCTAATTGTTCTTATTTTTTTAACTCTGTCTGGGGTGAGGGGTTTGCCTTGCATGCGTCTGTGTCCGACTGCCAGTCCATCTGTCTCTCTGTCTGTTCGTCCGTCTGTTGGACTCTCCTGCCGTTTCACTGTTTAACAGTCTCTGTCCATTTTTCCGTCTGTCTGTCTGTCTGCCTGCCTTTCTGTCTCCCTGTCTGCCTGCCTTTCTGTCTCCCTGTCTGTCTGTCTGTCTGTCTATCTGTCTGTCTGTGAGTCTGTCTGCCTGTCTACCTGTTTGTCTATCTGTCTGGCTAGCTTTTTGGCTGCCTTTTCTGTCTGTGTGTCTGTCTGCCTGCCTGTCTGCCTGGCTGTATATTTGTCTGTCGGCCTGTTTGTCCGTGAAGTGCTGCCCCACCCCCCCTCCCCAGCAGTTGGGGTGCGTGGGTGTGAGTGGTTGGTTGGTCGGTGACGGAGCCAGCCTCACCTTTTGTCTGCACACAGCGGCGGCGGGCAGCCCCCCAGTCCCTCCTGTATCCCTCTCTCCAGCCCCCCAGTCCCTCCTGTATCCCTCTCTCCAGCCCCCCAGTCCCTCCTGTATCCCTCTCTCCAGCCCCCCAGTCCCTCCTGTCTCCCTCTCTCCAGCCCCCCAGTCCCTCCTGTCCCTCTCTCCAGCCCCCCAGTCCCTCCTGTCTCCCTCTCTCCAGCCCCGCTCGGTCCCTCCTGTCTCCCTCTCTCCAGTCCCTCAGTCCCTCCCTGCTCTCTCCTCCTCTCTCCAGGCCCCCCGGTCCCTCCTCTGTCTCCCTCTCCTCCAGTCCCCCTGTCCCTCTCTCTCCAGTCTCCCCAGTCCCTCCTGTCTCCCTCTCTCCAGTCCCCAGTCCCTCCTGTCTCCCTCTCTTCCAGTCCTCCTGTCTCCCTCTCTCCAGCCCCCAGTCCCTCCTGTCTCCCTCTCTCCAGTCCCCCAGTCCCTCCTGTCCCCCTCTCTCCAGCCCCCCAGTCCTTCTGTCTCCCTCTCTTCCAGTCCTCCTGTCTCCCTCTCTCCAGTTCCCAGTCCCTCCTGTCTCCCTCTCTTCCAGTCCCTCCTGTCTCCCTCTCTTCCAGTCCTTCCTGTCTCCCTCTCTCCAGCCCCCAGTCCCTCCTGTCTCCCTCTCTTCCAGTCCTCCTGTATCCCTCTCTCCAGCCCCCCAGTCAATCCTATCTCCCCAGTCCCTCCTGTCTCCCTCTCTCCAGCCCCCCAGTCAATCCTGTCTCCCTCTCCTCCTCTCCAGCCCCCCAGTCCCTCCTGTCTCCCTCTCCCTCTCTCCAGCCTCCCTGTTCCACCGCTCCTGCCCATGGGTTTTCGCCCCAGCACTTCAAAAAGACGTTTTGACTTCATTGATTTCCTTACTTTCATGCAGTG
Organism: Melanogrammus aeglefinus; assembly: GCA_900291075.1. NCBI lineage: Eukaryota > Metazoa > Chordata > Actinopteri > Gadiformes > Gadidae > Melanogrammus > Melanogrammus aeglefinus. The sequence continues at coordinate 31,948 of OLKM01002815.1, read as the reverse complement.
ATCCAATGGAACCCCGCTATCGACTAAGCAATGACCAATGCAGCTTCTGATGACCTAATCGAGTTGTTTCCAAGTGGTTCGTAATGTGGGGATGGGCAATTGTGTCAATTGTGTTGCATTCATGGAGAATTATTCACAACTGGCCCAATTCTCCAAATCAGCATTCGCACACAATTCAAAATTGTTAAATGTATTTTAAATATCATTTGGCTCCGTATTGCCTTTTGTGGATTGACCTACCTAACCAATCGGTAACTGGGATCAATTAGAATGAGGCCTACAGAATGTGGTGTAGGCCTATCACCATGTTTATGGTGAATACTCTAGTCCAGCGCTTTGGTCTCAGAACCCAAAATGGAGGGCCTGACAGCCCACAGAAAATTCTGAGCACACCAAAATGGGTGATAATTGTGTTTGGTTGAGAACCACCGACGCCCTAAATTGTCTTTTGGGTCCAAAGAGGAGAAAGTGCAAGAATCTCTGCTCCATTCTCATAGATAGTAACTTCAGACAGGGGAAAAGGTGAACTTAAGTACGTCAAAGGGTTCTGTTCTTAAGTCATCTCACGTCATTGAGATGTGTGAGCTAAAGGGGTCGGGGATAATTATACTTTCTCTTTTAAGGGGACATATTATGAAAACAATACTTTTCCTGGGATTTGGGTTGTTTTGGGTCTCTGGTGCTCCAACACGCATACAAACTTTGAAAAAATTCTGTACATGATTTTTTGAGTGAGATATGCATTTCTGAATGTACAGTTACCAAAACGAGCGAGTCAGTATTGGCGCTACCTCCTACGTAGGAAGGGGTATGGAGTTAGAATCATGCCAAAACCCCACACACACACACACAAAACGTGTTTTACTCACGCACAATGATCCACACACACACAAAGGTGTTCTACTCACGCACAATGATTCACACACTCAGAAACATATTTCTTCAAGTACAAACTAAAATCTTTCAAGTACAAACTAAAATTCCTTCAAGTACAAAACAATTCTACAAGTACTGAATTAAAAGTAGCGCGTACAAAAAAATTCCTTCAAGTACAAAACAATTCTACAAGTACGGAACTAAAAGTTGCGCGTGGATCTGAATGCATTTGTGTGTGGATCAGCAAGGCGTAAAAATTAGTGCCAAAAGTCACGTGACAAACAAATGTCCTGTAGTGTGAATCACAGGACATTTGTTTGTCACGTGACTTTTGGCACTAATTTTCCCGCCTTCCTTGAAGGAATTGTTTTTGTACGTGCAATTTTTAGTTCCGTAGGCCTACTTATAGAATTGTTTTGTACTTGAAGGAATTTTATTTGTACTTGAAAGATTTTAGTTTGTACTTGAAAGATTTTAGTTTGTACTTGAAGAAATATGTTTCTGAGTGTGTGTGTGAATCATTGTGCATGAGTAAAACACGTTTTGTGTGTGTGTGGATCATTGTGCGTGAGTAAAACACGTTTTGTGTGTGTGTGGGGTTTTGGTATGATTCTAACTCCATAGTCTGTTAGCTCCGGCGCGGGGAGCTAGGCGGCAGTCCTGCAGCTCAGCTCCCGGAGTACAATCCCTTTCTCCTCCATGTCGCAGTTCATGGACTTCAGAGAGTCAAGGCCAAAGTTCCTTTCCCCCAATTCTTCTCAACCATGGCCGAGATATCCCCAACTATGAGTCTTTACGTCAGACACAGTTTATGATACATAATATCATCCGAGGTGCACATAGCTTTTGGCCGTGATATTGGATATAATATTATATAAATACCCATATATAATATTATTATATTATATTATATAGATAAAGAGCTCCAGGAGTCTGCAAACGGCAACAATCCCTTCTCCTCCATGCTGTGGTTTAGTCTGACAGCTCATTGGTCAATGGGCAGCAGCTCATTTGCATTAAAGCTACAGAGACCAGAAACAGCGCATTCTGAAGGGACTGAAACAGAGAATAGCGGTAGGTGAGATTTCTTTGAACAGCTTCAAAAACATGTTTTCTGGAACTCAAATGTTTACTTGCTGTGAAAACGCCATAATATGTATCCTTTAATGAAAATATATTTTTTGATGTTTTCCCTTTTAATTCAATTTGTGAAGCAAAACTTTTATTTTATCTGTTTTGGTGACCATGATCCAACAATATTTAATTCAGTAATTATTATTCATTTGGTGTTCCCTGATTGATTCACATTTTCGTGGAACGTGATCAGCGAGTGTAGCAAGCCTCAGCTGTGGATTTAGAATCACAATCTAACACTGCCCCCTAAAGGCCATCTTGGGCATTGTACACGTTAGGATTACAAAAGCATTATACAGCTAAAATTCCATATCTTTAATAATCAACCCCTGAATAGACAAGATGCATAATCAATATGTATAGCATAATGGGAAAATACATGCAAATGTAGCTGGTTTGAAAGTTGTTGTTTTCTTGTTGTAGGGCCTACACCTCTAATCGTTGTTTCTCAACGCCTTAGGTGGCCTCAAAGCAATATTTAATTTTAACCCTTAGTGTGCACATGATTGCTTAAACCTGCGATTGGTTAAAAAGATGCTCTGTTCTGGTAATAATTGTATAAAATATTAATTTTCTATTAACTTAATTGATGGAAATATTCTCTTAGGCTTGAAAAGTACACTATTGAATTTGGGATTAATTAGCAGTCCTATTAATATTTGAAATTATTTAATACGATTTATTCTTCATCGCACTACGAAAGCCAGTAGGTGTCCTGGCTAGCGTTGACAAATTAAATTAAAAAACGAACTGAATACCCTTTTCCTTTGCAAAAAGATTAATCGCGACCAAAATAAAAGAATTACAAGATGAATGATTATACAATTCTCTCATTTGAACTAACCTAAAAACAAATCCAAGTTCACATACCTACCATACCGCAGCAATAGCCTACCTAGGCTACTGGATTATAATGATTGGAATGAAAATGATTATTCAGCTGTTTTTTTCAGGTCATTGCCACCCGTAAACAAACCAGTGGTTAATGTTTCCACGCAGGTGTTGGCGCTGCTTGCGCTCTGTTCGCAGTGCGGAGATGAAGGGCTGCGGTCGGTAGATAGTGAGGACGTTCACACAGAGGCTGACCAAGGAGCCCGGAGACTGTTATCATGGGAAAGGGAGCCCCTGAACAGATGCTCTACCTGCTGCTGTTGCCCAATTCCAGAGTTCACTTACGGTCGCCCTGTAAACACCACGCTCACTACAAGACTTCGTCATGAAATTGAAATTGATATTCTATGCTGTAAAGAAATGGACCGCTGCAGAAGCAATATCCCGCAATGGCATTAAACAGGCCGGCAGGGCCGGGCTCCATCTTACCAGTTCACTTCATCCATGTCCACATCGAGGATATGTGGCCCTGACTTTACTAGCTAAACAATATGGCGTCCTTGAGAATGTGTGTGAGGGAGTGCAAAGGAACAGGTGATGGCGAGAGCGAAAGCAGGTGAAGCCTACTGTATATAAAAGACAGGATTGCCATTTCGGACCAGTGTGGAAGGATCTACTTGAGGTAGGGCGGCAATCTGTGTCTCTCTCTTTCTCTCTCTTTCTCTCTCTCTCTCTCTCTCTCTCTCTCTCTCTCTCTCTCTCTCTCTCTCTCTCTCTCTCTCTCTCTCTCTCTCTCTCTCTCTCTCTCTCTCTCACTCACTCACTCACTCACTCACTCACTCACTCACTCACTCACTCACTCACTCACTCACTCACTCACTCACTCACTCACTCACTCACTCACTCACTCACACATACAGATATACTTAGACATATACTTAGACACACACACACACACACACACACACACACACACACACAGCACACACACACACACACACACACACACACACACACACACACACACACACACACACACACACACACACACACACACACACACACACACACACACACACACACACATTTATATAGAAATACACATACACAAATAATTAAATATTTCTTAAAACATTTGGACAATAATGTGTTCACGTTATATAGCTTTATATGGAGAATAACCTGTTATTTGTTAACTCCAATATTATTATTTTGTGTATAATGTTGGCTTCTTAATCTTCATCCCAATTTTGTTTTAAATATCAAATAACATCAGATATGTTGAACTTTTTCAGTTCCATTACATTGAATTTGAACTATTGAGCTTCCTTCTATTGTAATGCATTAGTCAACTCTGTGCAACAGAAGGGCTTGATGTTTAATAGCAAGATGCAGACCCCAGGTCACCTAGTGGCTCTTCTGTCCATCTTCTGCTGGGCAGGCGCTGATGTCGTGTCCCGCTTTGAGGTCAGTGCCTTCCTTCAGTCACAGTGTGTGTGTGTGTGTGTGTGTGTGTGTGTGTGTGTGTGTGTGTGTGTGTGTGTGCTGTGGTGCGTGTGTGCGTGCGTGGCGGTGGCGTGGCGTGCGTGCCGTGTGCGTGCGTGTGCGTGCGTGCGTGCGTGCGTGCGTGCGTGCGTGCGTGCGTGCATGGTATGGTGGAAAGTCTAGTATTTGAATGTTATGCAAGTCTTAACTGACCTTTCTGTGTGGAGTTTGTACGTTATCCTCGTGTTCACCTTGGTTTCCTCCCACACAACAAACACATGCAAGTTAACGCTCCTGCCCTGCCCATGAGCAAGGCAGGGGCGCTACACCTGGAGTTAGTCCCCGAGCACCGCCCTGAGAGATAGACAGCCCACTACCCCTCCTAGCATAGGATGTGATATTGCTGAGAATGTTTTCCCCTTTTGGATAAATACAGAGGATAAAATAAAGAAATTACCTCCTGGGAGCTTTGTAAAATTTGACCACTGACCATGTTTTCTTGGTCAGTATTCTATGAGTTGCCAGTGTCTTAGTCACAACACGTTCATGTTGCCAAAACGTTCATGTTGAATACATGCTTGACACCCCATATTTGCAGAATGGCCAAGCGGGATCATTAGAAGACCCCCCTATGAAGAGTGGCTTCAGAGCGGGGTCAGGCACGGTGCTAAGGGCTGTTTAGTGTGCTTTAATTCAATTTCAGTTAAATCAATCTACAGTACTAAGAAATAAAAATAAGTTTACAGTCTTTTATTCTTACAAAGTAAGACATTTCCACGACAGTGTGTGTGGGCATGGGTGCGTGTGTGTGTGTGTGTGTGTGTGTGTGTGTGTGTGTGTGTGTGTGTGTGTGTGTGTGTGTGTGTGTGTGTGTGTGTGTGTGTGTGCGTGCAAGCGTTTCCTGCCTCTCTCATTATTTATTTATATTTATTATTTATATTTATTATTTATCATGTTTTAACGGAAAGCACAATTTCTTTTTTCATAGCTTGCTTCCTGTTCACATTCATATACATGTACATATCCATGTATCCTGTTTAAACAAGCTTATATATTAACGTTGACACACATTTCTGCTGCTTAGTATTTGTATTGCAAATCAATACCTTTGCTCTTGTTTAAAGGTATTCAGTTCCTGTCAACTTGCTGGATTTCCCTTCAGCGTTAATCATTAAATTTTATCCTATCCTGTTCCAGGACTTGCCTGAATGCCTGGAATACTTCCACGAAGGCATGGTTCCTAAATGGGGGGCTAGCACCCAAAATGTGGCCCACCTCTGCCAAAGGTTTGGCAACAGGTAACTTGTCTTGTGTTTCAGCCTATCATGTATCGTACGCCATATCCTCACCCCATCGCATGTCTGTACGTCTTTCAGAGACGGCCTCCTCTCTTCTCTCAATGTCAACACCATGAGACAACTAAATGAAATCTATGCATCTCTTAAAAGAAATGAGCTCAAATTTCCGTGTGTCCGTCCACCTGTAGCAGACTGCACACGGTCAGGTGGAAGAGGATCCTTGTTTTCTTGTTCAAACTTCTCCTCTGCTTATACCACCACCACTACTGCTGCAGATGTTCTGATTCATTTTACGTTTGTGTATTGTCGTCGTGATGTCTTCCTACCTTTATGCCATTTCTCAACATCCTCCATAGAGGATTAACTCTTATGTTTCCCTGAAGGACATCTTCCTATCCCTACAGAGTTTAACTTCCCTTTTTGAGGGCCCAGTTCAAGTCTTGCCTACAAACAGAAGCCCATCAAGTCCTGAGAAACATCAGTAGTGATAAAGGGAAATGAAAGGAACAACATTGAGATCCTGGTTCATGTTCCCTCGCTGTGTTCTGCGTGCCAACAGGTACCACTTTGCTACGCTGTACGACACCCACCACCGGATCGCAGTGTACTCGGCCTACCTCTTCCAGGATAGTAACGGAGGAGGCAGAGAGAAGCGCTGGTTTGTTGAGCCACAGGTAAGCACCGTGTCGAGCATGATGTCTTGTCCAAAAGTACTCCTTTGTCACTGTGTAACCCATATCATTATCTAAGGACCGAAGTCCGTAGCTCTCTTCAAGAGGACGTATCCGTAGCATATGGGTGGTTTGGAAACAACCTGTGTTTTTTGGGTTACCCCACCCAGCTGGTGGACCCGTCCTGGCAGGCAGAGATGAAGGACGGCTACTGGCTGGGGAAGGACTACCCAGAGGTGTACCAGGGGGAGAGACAGGCCCTGAACGAGGACTACACACACTCTGGCTTCGACCGGGGACACCTCAACCCTAACGGACACCATGCAGGTCTGCATAGACAGCCTTTGCTGCGGCCATAATCTTGTCCCCGTCTCCTCCTCTCTAGAATCTAGATGACCGTTGTTTTGTTTTGCCACCTCTGCCAATGCCTTCAAGCTAGGGCAGGTGATTTTGAGAAATCAGCTGGACTAAGCTTGTTTATAAAAGCATCCAACCATAAAGAAATACCAGTCGTCCTTCGAGACCTCTTCCCCAAAACTCATTACTTGCTCGTTATCTCCGGCAATATATCTGCCTCGTCTAGTGGAAGGCTCCGCTCACGCACAATGAGTGGGCAAAGGTATCCGGGTCGCTAGATTGACCTACAGGCCCTCCAATCATTTAGTTTGGGTCGCATGTAGTAATTGGCTGATAACTACAGCCACAGATATCAGCCTTTTTCCCCCTTTTTTCCGTCAGTGTTTGATTTATAAATTGCTGTCAGGAAGAGTATTTAAACAAATATGAAAAATAAGAAATGCTGCTATGTTAAACTGCCTGCCATCATCTGTGCAGATCACAGGGGGGCTGTCCTCCCCCAAATTTATTATTTCTAAATGTATGGAATTGCAAATATATAGGCCTATATTCAATAGAAGTAGACCCCACTTTTGAAATAATTATTCACACAAAACCTTTTGCAGAATTTGTCTATGTGCCGCCTATGTTCCTTCTCAGTGAGCTGAACCGTTGCATATAGGATGTGAGTGTTGCACCTCTCAATCGATTCAGAGAATGAATGGTGCTGCACTTGTAGATGTGTCGCTCTGTAAAATATGTATAGTGAATGCCGGAAAGTGATTCATTATTTTCGTAGCAGATCATTTAATACACATTAGTGATATTATTCTCCCCTCCAGAAAATACTCTCATATTTGTGGCCTCCCTGAGATCGGCGCCCTTGCCTTCCAGTGTTAAATAAACCCCATGACCATAACCCTTCTTCTCCGCTGTAGTCCCTGGCCGTAACGCCACCTTCACCCTGACCAACGTGGTCCCTCAGAACCCCAAGCTGAACCAGAACGAGTGGAGAATCCACGAGAGCCAGCTCACCGAGCTGTTCCGGGCCAAGTGCTCGCGGGCCTACGTGCTGGTGGGCGCCGTGCCCTCCGCCAACCACTGGATTGCCAAGAACCACGTCAACCGCGTCAACATCCCCGACTATCTATGGAACGCATACTGCTGCGTGGACAACAACGGAAAAGCCATCCAGAGCGGCGGCGCCTCCGCCAGGAACACGGAGGGCAACTGGGTGGAGAGGCACACTCTGGATGAGCTGGACGAGTTCCTTCAGCAGTTCACCAACCAGCCAGTAGGGGAGCTGTTTCACAACAACTGCAGATGATTTATACTTTTCTTTACGGACCCAATGAAAAGGTTTCGCTATTGGCTCAAATTGGTTGCACGTAATACCGCTTGCCATAGTTAGTGATTACTATGGAAAATATCCCAGCATGGACGGCATGGTTTGTCTTCTCTGAAACATTCTCAATGTTTAAGAAATATGTTTGCACCTTGTAGCCTATCTTTGGTCAATTTTTGTTTGCACACAAAAGCTAATATTTAAATATTAGATGTATTAAATGAGCTATGCAAATGGATATAAACCAAGGATCAAAGAAAGTTGAATGAATCCGGTCAACAGGAAACTAAATGTATTAAAAATGTATTCAGTTATACACAAACATTGATGAAATCAATGTTTTTGATGTGTTAAGGGTTCAAAATGAGCCCTTAGTCATAAAAATGTAAACAATTGATCAGATATCCCCACTCAGTAACAGTCGTCTGTTCTACAAACCTTTAAAGTACCTGAATGCTATAGTAACTGTTCCCTCTCTAATCCCTCTGCTGTCTACCAGAAAACAAATTAAACTAAAAAAGAACTGACTCTGTATGTCATGGTCTTTCATTCACCACTTTATAGCTATACCGAATATTGCAACATGTATGAAATACAATAAATGAAGAGTATAGAGTAGTATAAAATAGTATCAACACTGTGGTATGGAATAGTCCCTTTTCCCAGAGGTGTCACCATAGGCCATACAGGCCAAACAGACATTTGAGTGTATGATCAAGTTTTCAAAGCTCAGAATACCATATTTAGCAAGTACATGACAGTGATGGTAGTGCCGTGGTTTTTTGGCATGGATCTTGAGGCTACTTTTATACAATGATTCGAGTGGTTTTGTAACTGCCTGAGACCAGGATGTGATACAGTACAAAAAATGGGGGATGATCATTGCGTTTAGGTATGTACTTGATGCCTCAATGGTAAGAGAGTTTCGTATGTATCTAAAATTTGCTAGATTATATTTCAGTGTGTTACTCAACTTTTTGACATGCCCTTTAAAACTAAGTGTTGGATCTAGAGTTACCCCCAGGTATTTAAATTGCTCTACATGTTTTATTTTTTGCCCATTTATTCCAATCTCAGGATAAGTTTTAAGTTTACACCTATTAGTAAAAAACATGGTTACCGTTTTATCAACATTTAACGTAAGGCATGAATTGTATAACCAGTCAATACCTTGTTCATGACATTTGTTAATTTTGTAGCCACCTCTGTTGCACTTTTCCCATGAGTATACAAAACAGTATCATCAGCATACATTATAATGTTAACATCCTTACAGACAGAAGGCAAGTCATTAATGTATAAACAGAAGAGCAACGGCCCTAAAATTGACCCTTGTGGGACTCCCAGTGTGGATGCTCGGGATGGAGATAGTGTACCATTCACTCGAACACACTGATGTCGGCCACTTAAGTAGGAATTTATCCAGTTTTGTACATTTATAGAGAGATCATAATTTCTTAGTTTATGTAACAGCACCTCATGATTTACTGTGTCAAAGGCCTTTCGTAAATCAAGGAAGACTGCTCCCACCACTCCACCCTGATCTAGGTCGGTTTTAATTTCCTCAAGGAAGTAGCAACAAGCTGTTTCAGTGGAGTGTTTCTTTCTGAAACCAAATTGCATTGGATGTAAAAGGGACTTAGGATCCAGATGTGCAATTAGTTGTTGTGTTACGACCTTTAATGACCTTTGAGATAGCTGGGAGGATGCTGATAGGGCGATAGTTGCTGACCACCTGTGTGTCGCCAGATTTATGCACAGGGGTAACTATGGCAGGCTTAAGATTACTAGGAAAAACATTTTCATCAAGATTTATTTATAATTATAACTAAAGGTAGTATTAAAGATGCCTTGTGTTGTTTTAAAAATGCTGTATCAAGACCATGTATGTCTTTGGCTTTACTATTTGTCAGGGTCGAGATGATTTTTTCAACCTTTGCCGCATTAATAGGGGCTAATTTAAAAGCAGAATCGTCACAGGCCAAGATCTGTGGAAGCTGGACTTTTGGGAAGGTCCAACTCAGTTCTTGTACTGAATTTATAAAATAATCATTAAAACATTTATCAACAATATGGTCATCATTCTGGATACAGCCATTCACCTTAAGCGTTACACTTCTATTTGTAGGTTTTTCCTGTCCAAGTAACTTGTCAATGCTCTTCCATAGTTTCTTACAGTTTCCTTTTGCGTCACAGGTGCTTTGACACACATAAATCAACCCCCTGTTTACCCAGTGTTAAAGATCCTATGCATTTTGAGGGTAAATAATTGCGTTTTGGGGAACTACTAGAAAAGGTTTACATGCCTGTATGTTAGAAATACCAATTATTATAAACTGATCATTTCTGTAAAACCAATTTCAGCGTCTTTCAAAAACGGTCTGATTCGTATCATGAAGTTTTAAGGCCCCCTTCCCCAATCCCGAGTAGCCCGGTCTGCTGTGATTGGTCAGCAAGCAGACTCTGATGCGATTGGTCGAACTCCCCCAAAAGGCTGTAAACATTGCGGGTAGCTGAGAGGTGGGACTTCTGCACTTCAGCCCCGCCCACTGCCACACTGTTACGGAAGTAAAGTTAGAGCGCAAAACAAGCTGTTTCAAGCGCTTATGGAGGGGCGTTCTCGGTGGGCGTGAATACTCCCCCTGGCTCAGACTTATATTTTTCTAGCTTAGCAGACGTAAAACACGTATACATATACACATCATATAACAGTTTAAAGAAAAGAGTAAAGTTTAGAAAGCATGATATTACCCCATTAGAAGGGTCCATTGAAAATGAGTGTTATCTTCACTAGTTAATTTAATCTGTGCGCACATATTTGCAGAGCCTGATTAGTGTTATGAGTGACATTGTGTTTGGTCCTACAATGACAGCTCTATGAAAAGGGTCCATCCCTTTAGAAAAAAAGACACCACCTTCTATTGCTTTTATCTATAGAGGACCATGGGGTGGTTGGTCCACGGAGGTAGCTTGGACAGCTCCTCCTCAGTGGCGGCCTCTATGGGCCAGCCCCAGGCCTTGAAGAAGGGACACAGGTTGTGCTCCACGGCCATGGAGAAGGTCTTGGTGTACAGGTTCATCTTGCCCTCGTTGTCCCCAGGCACATCGCTCATGTTGTGGTAGGCGGCGAACACTTTCTTAAAGGCTGCCCAGCCAAACGCCTCCTGGAGCTGAGGTGGTTGGAGTAAGTGACATATAGGGGGAGGGAAGACCATATGTAGGGGCTAGTGAGTCCTAATTTGGCCAGTAATGCTAAATTAAGCAAAGTTCAGGTCATGTTGATCACTGGTTTAAAGTAAACTGGATATGAAGTATACATTTTCAATGTATCGCTTGTGTAAAGGCTCACCACTGAAACTTTTTCAAAAAGCACAGGTATCTATACGATAATCAGAAAAATCCTCTCTAACCTGTAGGTATGTTTCCAAAGCCATCCATGTATTCCAGTTCGTCAAGGTCCTTGCCTCCCTTGACGAAGTCCTCTGGACGAGATGCCCGAGATTTGGACTGCAAAGCAGGATGTGCCTGCACGCAACACAGCATCTACCCTGTGACAACTAATATGTATAAACAATCATTGGATTTATTGTAAGCCTTGTAGGGTTTTAAGGGGACATTTCAACACGACCCTATAGCCTGTGAATTGTTTTGTTTGATTTCCTTTAAAAAAGGACTCTCTGACAGCTATCTAAGCTCGACTTTTTAAACCAAATCATATTAATTAATATTTATAAGTCATTGCTAATGTTATTTACCTGTTCCCTGTTAATCCCCAGCACCTCTTCGTGCACGTACACCGACCACAGGTTGCACGTGCCCTCTGTGGTGTTCGGCCTGAACTCCCAGCATCCCCTCTGCTGGTTGTGGCCCAGCTCGTGGATGAAACCCCAGAGGCCGCGGGTTTTCACTCCCTCCAAGTCTATCAGCTCAGGGACCATAGAGGACAGCATCATGATGGGATAGCCTGCGTGCATAAAACCTGGAAACACAAAACAAAGGGAGGGTTACGCTGCATTCCCTCTTCCGCTCGCCTCACAATCGCAGAGACCTCCGTGGTGTCTCTGAGTACAGTAGACATGTAAATACAGGCAGAGCAGCCTGTGTTTACACATGTCCACCATGTGAAACAAGGGGGCAGTACAGCATTTCCAACCGTAAATGTACACAAACTGATCAGCAAACCCGCAAACTAAGAAGGGTCTGCTCCATTGAAAGTATTTAGAAAAAGATATCTATCCATGTGATAAGACGTAAATCATTCAAATGTGCTGCTGAATAGTTGTTTGTGCATCGCCAACCAATGAAGACACAGGGTTTCAATTTGGGTTAATATACTAGTCAGGCTGTCGGTTACAATAGTAAATACTGTGTGTGTATTCCCGTCTTGACCACACAGCGATTAATTGCCACCAGCCCGCTCAAAGAAGGGTGATGAGTTGCTAAGCTCTGGGAGGACAGCAAGTTAACCTCTGAGTAGCAACACAGATCTTTGCCTCAGGGCTCGATGGAGAAGTGTGATTTGGGCTTTGGGAAAGATACTGTAGGGGGAAAAAATAACCTGAGATGTGTGTTCACCTTCATCCAAAGGAGCTTGAAGTAGTGTAAGTAGGAACGGAAGCAGTGTTACCGTGGGAAATCTGCACATCTGCGACAAAGCGTTCTTTGCGCGGGAATTTATGCGAAACAACTGCCAGGTCAGCAACACTCTTCATGATTTCATCCCAGAGCGCCGCCACCTTATCGGGGCGCTCCAGGTCTTGAATGCCACTGGATGGTATGGTGAAGATGACGTTGTCAAACTCCAGCTCTGCCCAGGGGGCGGGGCTAGTGCGAAGCACCGCCCACTCAGCAATGGTTGTCACACCTGGGAGAAACAGGACATGTATTCAGACACTGTGACAGTGTACGTATGGCACCATTGCCCACTTAATTGGTAGCTAGTTGCACCTTTATTGATAATCAATGATCTTCGAGGAACTCACCAGACTTAAAGTAAGGTGCAAGAACCGCCCTTTCCACTGTGACCTTTAGCCCCTCCACCTGCGTATCGGGCGGGGCCACGAGGTAGAGGAGCCCCCCCCACAGGTTCCAAACCTGCATCATGGGAGTTGTGATTCTGAAGGTCTTGTGAACACAGGGGGCTCTCCTCAGTTCCTTCAAGTGATCCAGATTGTCCGTCTGACAGCCGATCTGCACCTGGTTCAACCAGAAAGACAAGAGGTTCAAGAGGGTGTTTAACAAAACAAAAAAGACAAGACATGCAGATATTTGCTTGGACTTGTGCATACATTGGTTACTTATGCATACATGAAGGCAGTACATAATCATTGTTATTATACAAACTAGGTCCTGAGGCTTATCTTCTTGTTTTGGAATGTGTATTTGAGTTTGAGAATTTGAGAATGTGCATGACTTGAAGGCTGATGCGCATTCCTGATACACCCAAACTCTCAACATGTGCTGTAGATATTTTTTCATGGGAGGTTTGACGAATAAATTGGCCATAAATATGAAGCTTGTCAAAGAATTATCATCCACCTTCCATCCTTTGTTTACAATCTGTGCTGGTAGAGATATGTAGGTCTTCATTCCTGGAGCGAGGTACACTCCAGTACTAATCCACTCCTCTTCACCTAATATACACAGACACACACACACACACACACACACACACACACACACACACACACACACACACACACACACACACACACACACACACACACACACACACACACACACACACACACACACACACACACACACACACACACACACACACACACACACACGAAACTGTTTCACTTCCCAGAATGGAAAAACTCTCAGAAGCAGAAGGCCCCACTTTCAAGTTGTGAGAAAAATAGAACCTGCTGTGTTTGCGTTGACGTTAAGCTGATGGTGTCGGACATTGGGCATGCTAGGGATGTCCTTGATTAGGTAAAGCAGGAGCGTGTCAGGGTCCAAACACCGATAGAGCTCTGTCCCGATGGTCAGCAGCAGACGGTCCTTTTCACTGCTAACCAGGCAGTTCAAAGACACCTGAATAGACCACGGGAGATTCAAATTCGTTTCACAGTGCATTGAAATGTTCGGGGGCTGACTCCTCATATTCAATTAAGAGAAAGTATAATAAATATTGTGCAAAAGTATAACTCATGAGAGGCAGTCGTGAGAAATATATTTAATTATTTTGGATGCCATCTTTCACCCATCGCAATGTGCTGCACTTTTATAACAATTATTGTGTTTAAACTAGTGCTGCCAGGTTAACGGCGTTAAACTGTATTAACGGCGTTACCGCGAACCAATTTTAACAGCTGCCTTTTTCACCTGCTGCCTAACAACAACTAGTCACGTTAGAAAAACGACAACACCATACCGGATCTACACCGGGCACAAAACAACAAGCACATCGCACAAACTTGTTGGGGCAAGCAAGGATACGGAGTGGGTGAAAAAACTCCTTAAAAGTAGGGCTGCACGATAATTGCCAAAATGATTATCACGATTATTTTGATCAATATTGATATCACGATTATTTACCACGATTATTCATTGAAAACCACCCCCTAATGGTAGGAGCTCAGCGGCAAATTGCCGCCAGGCCACGCCCCCCCCCACCCATTTTTCAGGCTTCGCGCCGCTGTGCGCAGGATGGACTCACGCATTCGCAGACAGATGTACAGGGAGCGCTTGGTTTGCTTTGCAGCGGAGGTAGAGCATATACTGCATGGGCGGGGCTTGTTTCTTTGTTGGTTTTCTTTTTTTTGCGGATGCATTATTTAAAAAAAATATCACGAAAATATCGCGAGAACACTATGTGTCATCGTGGGACGCCAATATCGTCATCGCGATAAAAATGTATATATTGTGCAGCCCTACTCAAAAGTGTGTGCATTTGTGTGTCACTCTGTTCGAGCCTGGGCATCGTTTCCCGAAAGCATTGTTAGCCTAAGTGGATCGTGAAGTGCGTCGTACGAGCATCGTACAGTTTTCACACCGTTTCCCCAAAAGCATCGTTGGTAACGAACTTGTGAAAACGCTTGTAGCTAACGAGGACTCCACAGATACTCGTAGGATGCTAAGAGCATCGTTAGCCCATTGCCTCAGTAGCGTCATCAGCAGACATTCCGTGTATTGGATGTGTTTTATTAAAACACATTCAATACCACGGAATGCCCAGCTGGCGCAATTGCACAGCCAAAAACAGTGGTTATTGCCGATATGTAACTCATAGATTACTGTTAGATTTAAACAGCAAAGATAGAGACATGTTAGAAGTCAACAACAACATAATTAATTGCATTCATTTAAAATTCCAAAAAAACATGTGCAACCAAAATGTACCAATCAAACGCCACGTCACAAGGCATATAATAAAATCAAATGATTCCATTTCTCTTGTGTGGGAGGTCGCTTTCGAGCTGCACTTGCTGTCTCCCTCTGATTTTAATTCAACCATCGTGGTTAAAATGTCCTCATATTGATCAATGACAGAAGACAAAGGCTGTAGACATGAATCATCCTGAGACCAGCGGGTGTCTGAGAATTTCTGCAGGCGTTTTTTGTTGCGATTGTTTGTATTAAGCACTGTAGGCGCTTCGGTGAGGCTGTTATGAAGTTCAGTATTTATTGGACAGTTTCTAGACAATAACTAACATCCCTGAACATAGTTAATCGCGTTTGTCGTACCGGGTGTGCCAAGCTGCGACCGAACCGGCTTGGCAGTGTAAAAAGACCTAGGCTAGCCTACATCTACCCAACAATATGGCAGACGAGGATCTAGATCAGGCTCTCCTAATCGGGTCAATGCCTAGAATGAATGGAACGTTGCAATTTTAATGTCTACAAATATTCTAGACGAGAGAGTGCGCACCAATCAATGAAACCTTATGCGGAATCAGATAAAGTCGGCTCTCTTTGCTGTGGAAAGCATGTTTCAGAAATCAGCACATTAAGAAAAATGTAGTTGTCGCACAAGCTATTTTTGATTTTTGTAATATGGAATTATTTCAGGGGGGAAAATGCTGTGAAAAAATGTATGCACAGTACATTTAGGATTTGGACTGATATCAGCCCAGGCCTAATCAATTGTGTTTTAATATCTTGAGCATTCATATTATTCGCAGTCTATTCTTTTCGTAGGCTACTCTGCTGTTTGCCTTGAACGGGAGATATTTTAACGCTTTTTAAACCCATTTTCCTGCCACATTCCTGCGTCTCTCCCTCCTACGGAGCCCATTTCAGCACCGTGTCAGTATACAATCCTATGAACGTCGTGAGTGCAGTGAATGTGCGTTCATGTTAAGAGGAGTTCCGGCAAACGCTCCAAAGAAATCTACGATGTATCGCAAGATCCAACGAGCGTGGATCCATCGTTATCGGGAAACGGGGCGTCTTTCTGACCAATCGCAGTTCAAGGCCCACCTGGGCTGTACCACTTCGGGAGGGGCCGCCCAGTTACTCCCCTCTAGACAAAATCGACTTGGTTGCGATGTTGACAGTTTGTGAGTGTTGCGTCTGTTGAGTGAGTGAGAGGTTGCGGGTGCACAGCACAGGCTGCTGGACGGCGCTGCAAGGAACTTTCATAAACACAATATTGTTATCCCGCAGTAATCGGCCCGACAGCCCTGAAACATTAACAGCCCACTGGGACTCTCTAATTGTAGGCGTTATTCGATAGCCTGGTAATGTGTAGGTCTACGTACGGTCGGAATATTCATACTGGTTTAAATAATAAATGTTATAGTATTTCCCATCTTTGCCGAGCAAGTTTTGTTCGAAAGTTAAGTGATCGAAACAAATAAAAGCCTGGGCTATTGAAGTTTGACGGTAGGCCTACCACTGTCATCCACCTACTCGATGTCAAGTGGACCGGGTTGAATTCACTGCGGGTCTCTCTTCTTACTGTCCTTCCCAACACTATCTGATCTCACTAAAAGGATAGCAGCACGAAATCTAATCTTAACTATGACATTAATGCAATTAAATATTTTAAACTAGCGCTTGACAGCGCTAGTTTAAACTCATAATACAAGATACAGATCAAGACCCTAGTATTATTCTATGTGTTAAACTAGCTGATTAGTTGTCTAAGGGCAGACAGCGAGGATTGAGTGACTTCTCAATATCTCAATTGTTACCAAAACAGCTGCTTGAATTGATCAGTTCAGATGGCCATGTAGACAACATCGTTGATAACTATTTACTGATAACCTCCCCCAGTGAGGGGGTAGCCTAATATGTATATGGGTCACACAGCATGTGGTGCACAGCAGAAGTATGATTTGTTTTTGGTTTATTTAAACCTCATTTGCTATGCTTTATATTGCATGTTTTTCTTCAGTGTGCAAAATACATGTCAATATTGGGGGGGGGGGGGTGGGTTTCTCATCCCCAGATTGTTGCTCAATACCAATCTAAATGTTCTCAATATGCTGTAGCGTAGGCCATAACATTACAATATTTCATGGACGCAAGCCAAGGCAATCAATCTATATCTATAGCCTACATAACAACACACACGCACGCACACACTTAAAGTGATGGTTCGGCGTAAAATTAACCTAGGGTCATTTTCACCATGACATCCAGCCAAATACCCCGTCAGAAGCATTTTTAGCGCTGGTCAACACTGGTCAAGATCGGGCTAAGACCGGGCTATCAGCCGAGTGGCTTAGTACTAGCGCGAACGGAACAGTGTGTTGATCTTGTAAATGAGTAAATGAGCCCACTAATAATGTCTGGATTGTTACCAAACTTCTGCAGTAGTACACATAGGGTCTGTACTCACAAAACGAGGCATTGGAAAGTTTGTAAGTACACCAGGAGTATATTTAAAAGAACACTTGCCTGATAGCTTCAACTCTCTGCTAGTAGCGGCGCTGCTGCGTCGACGGGGGCGTGTACACAGCTGTTTCCGTCAACAACGTTCCACGAGATAGTATGAAAAAGTTTCGCCGAATTTTTATAAATGTATAAAGTATTCAATTATTTCAGTTGTCAATACATTTCTATGGAGTGTTGATTTCACTAGCTTTTTCATTACACTTGTGAGTTTTACTTTTACATTTACTAACGTTTCCTGAAAATCGGAAGTGACGTCGGTTCCGGAAGTGACGTCGATTCCAGGAAACGTTAGTAAATGTAAAAGTAAAACTCACAAGTGTAATGAAAAAGCTAGTGAATTCAACACTCCATAGAAATGTATTGACAACTGAAATAATTGAATACTTTATACATTTATAAAAATTCGGCGAAACCTTTTCATACTCTCGCGTGGAACGTTGTTGACGGAAACAGCTGTGTACACGCCCCCGTCGACGCAGCAGCGCCGCTACTAGCAGAGTTGAAGCTATCAGGCAAGTGTTCTTTTAAATATACTCCTGGTGTACTTACAAACTTTCCAATGCCTCGTTTTGTGAGTACAGACCCTATGTGTACTACTGTAGAAGTTTGGTAACAATCCAGACATTATTAGTGGGCTCATTTACGAGATCAACACACTGTTCCGTTCGCGCTAGTACTAAGCCACTCGGCTGATAGCCCGGTCTTAGCCCGATCTTGACCAGTGTTGACCAGCGCTAAAAATGCTTCTGACGGGGTATTTGGCTGGATGTCATGGTGAAAATGACCCTAGGTTAATTTTACGCCGAACCATCACTTTAACTATTTTTGATAACCCGATACCTTATTTGTAAACCAACACTGACATAGGAGGCTGCATTGGCTAAAGTTCTTTGGACGCACGCTGTTTTATAACAAGGAGAGGCAAAGTTGTGCATTGCAATGCAAACATGACCATAATTGGCACCAATCTGGCGCACTTAGAAGAGCAATCAACTGAATAAATGTCAGGTATATATATCGGAGATCGGCACACAATCAGTGCACTTGCAAATGAGAGCCTGCAGTATGACTGATCTGATATTATTTAACCATCCATCTACAGCAATTTTTTTACGAATAGGCCTACTATATATCAGATTATCAATAATTCAGTCCCTCCAGAAAAATGTGGCGTTTTTTTGTGAGTGTTGCGACCAAAAATCCTGATTATGCGGCACGTTTTCTTAAAAAATTCAATGAAATATGTGGCATATTTATGCAATTTTATGCAATGCAATTGCGGGAACTTGCAAAAATTGCGGGAACTTGCGAAAAAATGTGGGAACTTGCGAAAAATGCAGCTTTTCGATGACGTTCACGTCGCGTAATTAGGTCACTTCATAACGTTCCCATGGCAACAGGGGGAAATGGCTGCTCTTGTGTGAAGTAAACGCAACATCTTTTCAACTTTCTGCTAAGATATGTGTGACTTTTTCGCAACGAAAATGCGGGGATTATGAAATCATGCAAGCCCTGCATATTTTGCGTGGAAAAGGGCAATTTATGCAGTGAAAGTGCGGCATATTTGAAAAAATGCGGCCCCCGCATGAATATGCAGACTTTGGCTGATTTATGCGGAATTATGCAATCGCATAATTGCGTTTTTCTGGAGGGACTGATAATTGTTAAGTGTGTGCGTGCATGTGTGTGTTGTCATGTAGGTTATACATATAGACTGATTGTCTTGGCTTGCATCCATGAAATATTGTAATGTTATGGCCTACTGCATATTAAGAATATTTAAATCAGTATTGCGCAACAATCGGGGGATGAAGACGCCCCCGAATATTGACGGGTATCTCGCACACTGCCATCTGAATATATAGCCGAACATATATAAATATAACACTGTACTAGCCACGATGTATTATCTTCTAGCTAGTGGTGGTCATTACATTGTAGTGAAACTAGTAAAGACAACATGGCAGGCACTGCAGCTCTCGACTACTTTAGTCTGGTATTTCTCTTCACTGATTGGTTACAAAGCCTTCAAACGTAGTGGTCAAGCAAAAAAGAGGGAGGGGCTCGGTTTGCATACCTAATAGCCGCGGCTATTAAGTAGCCATTAAGTAGCCGCGGCTATTAAGTAGCCGCGGCTATTAAGTATGCATAAGCGGCTAAATAGCCGCGGCTGAGCCGGAGCATAGGCTGTAGACTTCTGCCTTTAAGGGGCGTGGTGGATTTATTTAAAATTCATATTTTAGTTATTAAAAATATTAGAATGTCCAGATTTGTTCAGGAATAAAGTGATTAAACGTGCCCGTGGAGCCTGGCTCCTCCTTGGTTTCACAGTGTTGCTCTGCACCCGGAAGAAAGGAAACCTGTAGGTTTTCTTTATCCCCTTTCCCGCCTTTACCTGTGGGATCCCACCCTTTTTGACAATGGCAGTGAGGTCGGACACGACTTGTGTGTACGACGCCGACTCGTTGGCCTCTATCAACAGGTAGGAAGCACAGTCCCGACGCAGCCGCGCCAGGAAGCCCTCCTCCTTCGCAGTGAGAGTCTCTCCAGAGAGCAGGTGTCTACTGAAGCGGGACACCATGTGCTGGAAGTGGTACTGGTCTATGAAGGCCTTGTCGGGGTCGGGAGCCTCGTAGAATTCCTTTGGGACGGTGGAACCCAACACATTCAGGCCCATCTTGCTCAGTATGCGGTTCCCTAGAGTAGAGCAGTCACCAAAAGGAAGAACAATCAAGTAACTTTGGGATTTTCTCAATTTTTTCAGGAATTTCATCATCAAATCTTATAGTGGTTAAAAAAGGTATTAGTGCTTGTTGACACCATAGATTAGAAGCTGATTGTCATGGCCACAGATGTGGTGCTGGGTGTTCTTCCTCTGTGTCGGCCACACCCTCTGTGCTTTGCCTGCCACTCTCAACTGCTCACACCTGGCCTGCATCAGCTCCCCTTCAAATACACCTAGTTTCCCTGCAGTCGTCACCAAATCGTACTTCAAAATAACGTGGTAGTTATTTGTACCTGGCTCCAGTATATACACTTTCTAGTTGTTGTTTCTCCTGCTGAAACCTCGTGCCTCACCTTTGTTCTCTTTTGCCTATAGTTTTTTGGATCTACACCTCCAGCCTGCCTGCTTCACTCCCTCCAGCCTGATGGAGCCCACTCTCCAACCTGCCCGTTGCCTCACTCCTGCTTATACAGAATAAACCTGTTCACCTTCACTCCAACTCCTGTCCTGTCTCTGTGTTCTGCTCTTGGGTCCAGCAACTATGGCTCCCCTAACACTGACTATCGCAATAAATAAACAATAGGGCCTAGCGTTCCCCAAACGTAAGCCTCCCGTAGGTGAGATCATATCTTTCCACGGCTTAGGGCCGTAAATGCATTCACTGAAGTCTTTCACAAGTTCCAACAGGTTTACCTATCGATAACACAAGGCTGACACCCTTCCTTTTGTAAACATCCTTCACCAAGGAGGACATTCCAGTGAACACTGAGGATATTGTTGTTGTACCTGCGAAGTCAGTCTGCAGGCTGAGCTCTGGGTAACAATAGCACCAGTACCAGGCATGCCCTCCTATGAGCAGACCTCCCCCTTCCATCACAAAGTCCTGCATCTCCTCTGCCTTCTCATCACAGTATGCCGTGGACACAAACACACTCAGGTCATCAGTGAAGTCTGTATTCCGACAGCTCAGCCCTGATGTGCCGTACAGGGAGGGGAGATCAGTCATTGATGGGTGGACTCCAACTACGCCTTTCCTGCCCTGGTCCAACCATCGGAGGGCATTGTGCCATAAAGGGACCAACTCCTGTGGAGTACAACACAAATTGTTGTCTTTGTTAAAGGTTCAATCCACAGATGATGGAAGTTTGCGTGACTTAGGCACTCAGTAATGTGGCTGGCTTCACTTGTGCCCTGGACACATTACTCAGCAGGAAGACCAGCCTCTAGGCCGCTAGGCGGATCGCTGCATCTGAACAATTTACGACACTGGAAACTTCATGCAGGTATGTGTTACTTTGAGAATATTTGCATATATATATATATATATATATATATATATATATATATATATATATATATATATATATATTATATATATATATATATATATATATATATATATATATATATATATATATATATATATATATATATATATATATATATATATATATATATATATGTGTGTGTGTCATATTTTACTTCTACAATTTCATTGTACTTGAAGGAAAATCTTGATTTTCTTGTGAATAAAGTGTATAACGGACCACTTAATAACCACCAATAAGGTATATATCAACTAAAACGGTAAACTTTGTGCATTGGTCTTTGGCCGACCTTTTCTCTTTTGAAATCATATATATGTGATAACAGCTTAAATTTCAAACCAACCTGTTGTTCAAACAATCCTTCGTGAGTGACACATAGGACTCGACCCCTGCCATAGTATGCCCCCGCTAAGAAGGGGAATATCGGAAAGGCAAGATGGCCATGGACCTGAATCTCAGAACACTCCTTCTTTAACCTGAACCCAGACACGCCCTCCAGGAGAAACGCCAAGTCATTTGCAAAGTTAATCCTGTAGTTAGAGAGAAGGGGAAGGACTAATGACCTAAAGGCACCAATATATATAACAAAATCTTCTATCAAATTTTATTGCTGTCTTTTGTCATTTAGAAAGGGTTTTGCTATGTGACGGTTTGAGACATTTTTGTGTTTTCATTTCCTTTTTCAGTCGGCTCTACTCACGGATCTGGATTCCAACCGCAAGGAATTGGTGGGAAAATAGAAAGACAACCGGCCTCTGAATGGTGCTCAGAGAAGTAGATCCCCGCCACGCTGGACACCTGGTTTCCTGGGAAGGCCTTCAGAACGTCTTGCTTGGGGTGTTGTCCAGCCCAGGACCAGGCCTGCCCTGCGATCAACAGCCCCCCTCCAGCTTTGAGAAACTCCACCAGGGACTTCACATCAGGAGCCATGCTGTAGGCATCCACCACATACACCCCCACCCCAAGGTCTTGGAGGAAGCCTTCCACCACTTGGCCGTGGAAAATGGTTTCACCAAGGTTATCCGCCACTGGCTTGCAGCTCTGGTGAATACCAACCAGGGGGTTTTCAGATCCATCGCCCCTGAGCCAGGTGAGGGCGTTCTCCACCAGGGCGGGGAAGGCAGTCAGGTAGCTCTCGTGACCCAGGACTACCATGCGTCCACGTCCAAAGAGGGAGGCGGCCATCAGCACCTGGCCTTGGGCGTTCATGGCCAGAGGGAAGGCGTGGTCTCCTATCAGGTGCAATGAGCCAGGGGTGGCATTGCCCCTCAAGTCCAACTCCTGCAGTCCTCTCATGAGACTGGAATAGGCCCGCTGGTTGTTAAATCCAATTTGTGGGCTTGCCATGGTTTAGGTTGAGTGAGGCTCTGAATCCGGCTGATAGGGACAGGATATAGGATAAATTTCAGGGAGGATATAGGACTCTTGAAGTGTAATATAATCTAGATAGTAAAATGTGGTGAGCTGCTATGTGAAAACCACTTTTAGAAGGATGCTGTTACATTTCCAGCATTAGGGAATAGTATTTTTAAAGAATGCCATATTTTACATAGGCTATATTTACAATATTTTTCACAGCAGTTGAGCTGTCCTTTATAGGCTATTTGAAAGTGTTTGGTGTTCATAATATATGTCTTACCGAAAAACCGACAGTGTGGCTGGGTAACAAATGTGTGTTAAACCCGTAATGAAGACGTGAAGGAATCTTGCCCTCTATAGAATAGTCCCTATAGAGGCGTTTGGCAACCCTTGAAGCGTATAGGTCTAATTGTCAGGGGTATCCGCGGGTCATTCCTACATACCGCCACTCCGACATTGACGTCTAATTATCGTAATGGCGGCACTTCCATTGATTGAAAACGTCCCACCACTCCGACAATTTTTGTTTGCATTGTCGGAATGGCGGTACTTTCCTTTTTTGGAAACGTTCCGCCATTCCGACATAAGGTCATTAAATGTGTAGGTTAATAACGATCACCGCCTCCCTGCCTGCCCATCTCTCTCCTCTAACAGCACTTTGACTCTGGTCAACTCCCTTGTCACATCCATTCTCGATTATAAAATGCATTATTATTATTATATTATTGTATTATTATTATATTTATTATGGCGCTGTGCTCTGGAATTCATTTTGGCAGCTGTGGTCGAGAGGAGAGCTAGATGAAGGTATCGATTGCGCATTCGAATAGGCAGGGTATTACGATCAGCCTCCTGCTGATCTTCTCGTACAGCATGATTGAATCCTGTCACATCACCGATTGCATATATTGTTATTTTTATTCGCGTACAGCACTGTGTCGAGTGCTGGTTATGAGAGGACCGCTCCGCTGAATCAGATAGTTGTGTTTTTTATGTATCACAGTGGTTACAGTACGTTCAACAGAATCCGTGGTTCTCATGGGGGTCCTGGACCCCTGCATATTTTTTGATTTCTCCTGTAGCCTGGCCGGGTCTGGCTCCAAGTTTAATTATAGACAATTTGATCTGCAGACGCACAGTGGCATGCGTAAAACACATATTTTGACTACTTCGTGCTGTTGCTATTTTTTTTGAAGTTACCTTTTGTTTCCTTTTGATTTTGTGCGTATTATGGAGCCGTCCTGGTCCATATTTGTAAACCTTGTGTGCGTAATGCGTAAAAGTGCATTAGTGGGACCGAGGGTTTAACACGCGTCAACGCACGCACACACACACACACACACACACACACACACACACACACACACACACACACACACACACACACACACACACACACACCACACACACACACACACACACACACACACACACACACACACACACACACACACACACACACACACACACACACACACACGTCCGGCACGGAGAGTGACAGTGCGCTCGCGCACCCACACACACACTCATTCCCACTCGGACTTAATGTTACAGCGGGAGGGGGGGGGGGGCTTTCGGGTTCTGTTGATCTGTGTGTAATTGTTTATTATATGCCGCCTGTGATGGGCGTGTTTTGAGTTCAGTGAAATACAGAGACTCAGACTAAGTAGCGACTTTGATTATTGCTTCCCTGGACGCACCAGTAGCGCGAGCCTAGGTCCGCCTGCAGCAGGACTGCGTTGTGCCAGTTCCTCTTATATCCTTATTGTAAGGGAAATTGTTACAAACTGACATCGGAGTGTGTGATTGTAAATGGCGAGACTTTGTGTTTGTGTTTATTTATTAAGCTTCCACTGACTGTATCGCATCCGTACACATGTCTTAGAACATAAAAAAAAAAGAAAAAGAAAAAGCCTTGTCGGAATGGCGGGACGAAACTGTCGGAATGGCAGGACGTTTGCATGTCGGAATGGTGGTATGTCTGAATGGTGACATGTCTGAATAGTAGAATGTCGGAATGGCGATATGTCGGAGTGGCAGCATGTCGGAGTGGCAGCATGTAACCATTGTCAGGGACACAATAAGCCCGTCAGAAACACTTGGAGTAGGACATTTTAAAACAGGTTACATTTGCTGCAGTAAATAGGCCTACCAATCTTTGGATGTAGTAAATACGAGGTAACTGAGTTGGACCGTGCTTTGGGATAGGCAATGCGTAATGTTGATTGGCCTGCGCGTCCTATCTCATCATATGAAAAGTAGGCTATACTATCAAATCCAATTACATTACGCAATATACAAAAGATCATTTGACGTAGGCTTCTGAAATTCCGATAAATTATCTTGCCTGAGAAAATATCATAATTTAAAAACGTAAGCCTATAGTAAAGCTAAAATTACAGTTCTAAAATCGACATTCATAAGTTAAAGATAAAAC
Organism: Melanogrammus aeglefinus; assembly: GCA_900291075.1. Lineage (NCBI taxonomy): Eukaryota > Metazoa > Chordata > Actinopteri > Gadiformes > Gadidae > Melanogrammus > Melanogrammus aeglefinus. Next base: position 6,271 of record OLKM01002815.1, on the reverse strand, counting down.
AAACATTACCCAATAGCATATCGGTGGATCTTCCGAAAAAGTTGTCGGTGGATTGTAGGCTACTTTGAAAAAGCCCACTTCAAAAAGACACTAAGCGATCAGAGCGATAGCGATGGTTTTAAAGCACACTGAGGTTGGGCGGGGGGCCTGGGAGGAGCTAAACACATTGGACTGAAGAAATGTAGCCTATAGACAAGTTTTTGAGCCGTTTCCGCTCTACTTCCTGAACTTCTTCCGTCGAATGCAATCCACTTCCGTTCTGGCGGGCTGGGCCATCTGTGCTGGCCGAGTTAACCTGAAGAGTCCACTTATCAGAGTGCCTTGTGAGGTTTAGAATCTTGCCTTATGTCCCAGTCTACCAACACCCAGCCATGTTGTTCATTAAATACATATAAACACAATAAGTACTGCATGCATTGTATTTTTTTTAATATTATATATGAATATTTTTATAGTGATGTAATTGTGTGGGCTTTTGTATTTTACTTTTTAAATACCTTTTAGAATTAAACATGTGATCTTTCTTGTTGAAGCCATTTCTTTAGTTTCCTCAAAACAATGAATCAATCCAGTGTTATTTATCTACAGTATGAGCTTGCTATGAATGATAAACTGTGTTAACAGAAATTGTAACCCTCTAAGGAACATAAGGCCTATCATTCATGATTGTAGTTCAGTGCAATAATGAAATTAAATTAAATTACATCAAACTTTATTTTACTCAAACAGTACAGGCACATTGATATATTGCACAGCCAGAGGAGGATTAAGGTGGTCATGGGCCCCTAGGCTACTCTTTGTGTGGGGCCCCCCCTACTTATGCTTTACCGGAAAATTAATGTATTGCCATAAATGGCCCACATATAAATTCTAAGGTGAACTGGCATACACAAACAGCCAAAACGTAAGTGTTTCCTCTATATTTATTCAAGTAGTTGCCACAAAATGACCACATCAAAGCTAGATGAGAAATCCAACATACAAATACAACCAAGCAGAGGGCCCAGTGCATATAAGTCGCTCTTTAAATCATGCTAAATATATATATATATGTTACTTTTGACCTGTGCCACCACAGCCACAAAACCATTAACAGCAAAGCAACATACTTATAGGCTACTTTCACAATTCATCTGCAAGTAACCACTTTTCTAAAACAACAGTTCAGATATAACATCTGTATCAGTACAGAACACCCTCTAAGACAAAATCACAACATCCTTATTACTAGGCTACTCAAACACAAACCACTGTGCAATAGGCTACATCAAACCCTGTATAAAACAAAGCATAATAAACACAGCAGCAGCTCCATGCAACAGCATAACAGCAATAATGAAACAGCAGCAGAGCAAAATATGTACATATTCAGATTTGATTTTTTTCAGATTCCTATCTTTAAATTTTTTTCTTTCTCGACTTTCTGGCAGAGAAGTCCTTAATGACAGCAGTGAAATCCAATTTCCGGAGAACATCGTGTTCAATGGACATCAAAGACAAGTGGTTTAGTCTCTTTTGGCCCATTGTGGATCTCAGCCTGTTTTTGATTAATCCAAGTTTGGAAAAAGAGCGCTCCCCACTGGCGTTCGTAACTGGTAGAGTCATAAACAGCCTGAGCGCAATGTCAACATTAGGAAACACTGCCTGTAGTTTCCTTCCTCTTATAAGTTGCAACAGTGACCTTGCTGAGATGTCTTCATTTCCTTTGATAAACTGTCTAACTGTCTTGTACGATTTCATCCACAAAATCTTCCTCCAGATCACCTGCATATTTCCTCTGCAGATTAGCTGCTCTTGTACGAAGATGCTGTGTGGAAATAGATGGGATCTCATTCAAAAACCCGAAGGTCTGCTGAATATCTTTGTAGGAGTGATACCTCCTATCCAGCTCGGCAACAAGACGATCTATGACGGCAATGAAAACAGTTGTTTTAAATTTGTCTCTGCCAGATCCCTCACAGTCAGATTCAGTAGTGGATTCATCTGCCTGTCTTTTCCTTTTTCTCTGTCTCTGTCTTCTGTGTGTCCACTTTGTAAGATTTGGGACAAAGTTGGAGACATGTTTTTTGATATCACTTTTCAAACTTGTCAAAAATCATCCCGGAGATCTGCGACGTAATCTCTCAATGAGCTGACCAAATGAACAGCATTACATAAATCCAGTTCAACTGCCTGTAAAGCAGCGCTGGTCTTGTGGAATCGCTTCAGGATGTTGTTCCACACATTACACAGAACGGCGTTCTCTAGTTTGTCCATTTTTGAATACAGTGTCTGAAAGACTTTTCAAAGTCTCGATCCTGTGGTTGTCATTTGGCTCTAAACCTGCTGTGATTGTCTGCCAGCGGGAGGTGGATTTGGAGGAAAAATTAAAAATAGTGTCTGCACAAAGTTAAAAAAATTCCTCCGGTCTCAAGGCAGCAGTTAACACTGTGTACTCCCACTAGATTGAGCTAGTGTGCAGCGCAAGGTACCCACTCTGTTAAAGGATTTATCTCCTTAATGCGTGCTTGTAGGCCAGTGTAAACTCCAGACATGTTGGCTGCATTGTCGTAGCATTGGCCTCTGCAGTTACTGATATCAATGTCCATGTCTTGTAAAACACCAAGAACAGACCGGCAAAGTGATTCTCCCGAATGACTCTGGATTGGCAGAAACCTCACAAAACGCTCTGCGATGCAGCCATCAGGTGACACATATCGCATGATGAATGTGAGTTGGTCGATGTGCGTAACATCAGGAGTGGAATCAACAATGATCGAAAAGTACTTTGCCACTTTCATCTGACTGATGATCTCTGCGAGGACCTGTTCTCCCATAAGTTCAATAAACTCCAGGCATGTTTTTGATGAGAGGTACGATGGCGTTCCCTTCCCAGCATTCCCATATTTTTCTATATGCGCTTTCAAAAAGGGATCAAACTCGCTAATAACTTCCAGCACACCCATAAAGTTTCCATTATCTGGTTGCCCAAAAACTTCGCTGTGTCCCCTGAAAGGCCCAGTCCTCGCTCCGCCTAAAAACTTCCACCACCTGCAACCACCCTCTTTAACACACCATCGGTCCAATATTCACATTTCATTGTCAAATTGTTTTTTAAGTTCTGAATTCTATACGCCCAGCATCAGCACACAGTGTGTAACATAGGCGGACCATAGGCCTGTCTGGTGGCTCTCTGTCCCTTCATGTTCAGCCAGGCGAGCAGCAGCATTTTTCCAGTCACAATAGCCTGCTGTCATGGCAGACTTATCACTGTTCCCAAATAATTTACATGCGAAACAAAACACTGTGCCTTTTTGAAGGGAGTAGTAGAGCAACCATTGTCTTGGCACAGTTTCACCATTTGCCAGTTTCCTTTTAAAGAGAGTTTTGGAAAAGTACCTCTTTTGGTGTTTATGTTGTCTTTCTGAGTTAATGACGTCTGCGTCTTTGTTTTGACAATTTTCAGGGCCAACTTTAACCCAGTATGCCCTCATATTATCATCAATTTTATCCCAACATCCAGGATCCGGGCTGTAGGTCGGAGTATTTGCGGGCTCTTGTCTCCTCTCCTCTGCCGCAACAGGTGAGGAGGGGGCGGGCATTTCCTCCACATCTGCCGGCGGCCGGGGCGGGACTGACCCACGATTGAATGAACCGAGGCCTGGTTCAGGTGCCTGATCGTGTCCCTCTGCTGACTGAGATGGTTGTGGTGCTGAAGCCTCTGCATCGTTGCGGTCACGGGTGTCAGTGTGGGGTCGTTTCACCATACCCTAACGTTAGAGCTTGTAAAATAGAACAGGCCTTACAAACTAACCTGTGTGTGGGAGCGAGCATGTAGGCTATGGTTGCATCCTTGTCACTCAATCACGGGTATGAGAGGCTGTGGGCCTGTGTCTGTGTGGAGGTGTGTCTGTGACTGTGGGGGTGTGTCTGCGTGGTCAATGGGGGGGGGGGGGCGTAGTGGCCAGTAATTAAATATCACCTGCACCTGCTTGTGATTTTTTTCCCCCATATATTCATTAATTAGAATTACTTCCACCACGAATAGATTTTTCTGCTTTTGTTTCAATCAACAATGCAATATCATTTCATTATTCATTCATCATAGCGCTGTTTCTCCGTTATTGTCGTTCACACACAGTGGTGCAGTGTGCAGCGTCCCCCAGTCTTTTTTTTCTCTTTTTTTTTGAGAGGAACTAGCTGGATTTTCCCGTGGCTCTGCTACATTTTCACCTCAATTAAAAAGCTTTTGGAGTAATTTGTGATTTGTTTAACTACATGATCTTGTAACTTTTTACGAGTGAAAACGAGGCTCTCTTTGTCTTCCACCTGGCCGTCTGAAAACCTTGTAACATCAGTGTAGTTACCTGGTCGCCGCCCCCCAGGTGTCCCAGCTGTCCTCTCTGTGCAACCCGGTATCACGAGTCTCGTTGCTCATGCCGCACGAAAACGCGTTAAATCTATTGAATCGTGTCCCGAGTACGATTGTTCCGACTTTTTTTCATGAAACGCATCACGAAATGTTAACCAATGCATTCTAGTGACCACATTCTTCACACTATTATTCTTCGTCATAACTATCAAACCAAACATCCTTCACATTCGCCGAGCGACGATTATGAAAGTAAAATGCACATTTCTCGCTAAAAATGTTTACATAACATTTTTTTACAGCTTTTAATGGCGGGTTACGCCATTAAAAGCATCTAAACGCGTACTACGTCACGGTAGACGCTGTGAGCATCTTTCCTATTGGATAGTTTTTAGGATATTTTTCTGTGAAAATGGCGGACATACTTTTTATTCTGGGTGGGAATATATGATATTTTAGCATAGTTACGCCTTTAAAAAGTGTTTATGTACATTTTTTAGCCGAGAAATGTGCATTTTACTTTTATAAATCGTCGCTCGGCGAATGTGAAGGATGTTTGGTTTGATGGGTTATGACGAGAATATATTTGTGAAGGAGATTGCATTCAGAATGCATTGGTTAACATTTCGTGATGCGTTTTCACGAAAAAAGTCGAAACAATCGTACTCTGGGACACGATTCAATAGATTTAACGCCATTTCGTGCGCATGAAGCACGAGATTCTCGTGATACCGGTTGGCACAGCAACACCAAAACACGCTCCGTGATCTGCCATATTTTGTTTATGACTACACACAATATAGCCCTACTACACGTCGTAAACATCGTATCCACAGCTCGATCTATTGATTTTTTTGACGCTTTTGTGTGTAAACATAATGCACATGGCCATGTATTGATTTTTTGGACGGCTTCGGTTGTCAACAAATGCATATGGCCAGGCAGAGATGTAGCAAAGTAACGGGCAATTTCCACTGGATGATGAGTGACAAGGGATGATGCAAACCCAAATACATGCTCGATCCCACATTATAATGCATTTGACATTAAAATTCCACTGAAATATTAGGCCTACCGAGGAGATGAGCTAGCTGCTGCGGGCTACAGCTAAGGATCCCGACGCCTCAATATGGTGTTTCCATCCTCCGTGACTGCATCTTTTTTGAACTAGACAAAGGCTTGAAAATATCCCCGTTAATTTAAGGGGAGTTTTTTTATAAAGCTCTTCGTCGCGTGTTCTTTTTAACCGTTTGCTGGTTTATCGTTTGGAGGCTCCACTATCATACTTTCTTCTCTGTTCATTTTGCTGTCTTCTGTCAAGGGACGTCACGTCACGTCATTTCAAAATAACTGACATGTCACATGACCGTGACTGATACAACGGATTGGATAGATTTAACATGTGGGTCACGTCCATCCAATCAATTGTTTATTACTTCTTATGGGCCAATAGAGGGTCGTTTGTGTCGTTTATATTTAGGAAAATTTAAAATAGTGTGGCCAATCGGGGCGGCCCTGCACACGTGGGGCCCCCTAGGGCTGCAGCCTAGGCCAAGGCCACCTATGCATTAATCCCGCGCTTGTGCAAACAGCACAAAGAGATCATGTAAAATTGTGCATTATGTAAATAAGGTACATTTGTTGGCTCCTGTTGGGCATGACCTTAATAAGGCAGTTTATTATTATTTGTTAAAAAATGCTGCGATAATTTACTGCAGGAAACTGTAACCTTCCCTCGACAAAATCATCAACAATTTTCGCCATCAATTTTTTAACGCCATCTCCAGTCAAAGTTGGTAGAACCGTGATCCCCAGCTAGCATTTCGCGCGTAAACATTAGACAAGGTTTTGACGCCGAAAACCACGGGACCGCCATGACGCAACAAAAATGCATTTCATTTCCGCCGGAAGTGCGTTTGC
>OLKM01002814.1:39043-40974 GCA_900291075.1 Melanogrammus aeglefinus | reverse complement strand
ACACATGCACACATAGACATAACACACAAGCCACAACGCAACCACACACCAAAGTACAACACATGCACACAAAGACATACACACAGAAGCCACAAAACACGCACACACGACAAACACACACATGCACACACAGACAATACACACAGAGCCACAAACGCACGCGCACACACAACCACACACATGCACACACAGACATACACACAGAGCCACAAACGCATGCGCACACACAACCACACACATGCACACACAGACATACACACAGAGCCACAAACGCACGCACACACGCAAACACACACATGCACACACAGACATACACACAGAGCCACAAACACACACAAACACAGACATGCACGAACATAAACACAAGCATGGCAAGCATACATAAATGTATATGTGCCAATAAACCATGTATTTTATCATGCATGGAACCTACAGTACAACCATGCAGTTACACACATGGCCTCTCCACTTCTCCTCTCCCATCCTGTATTCTCCTCTCCTCTCCCCTCGTCTCCTCTCTCCTCCTCTCCCCTCCTCCCCCTCCTCCCCCCTCCTCCCCTCTCCCCTCCCCCGTCCTCCCCTCCTCCATCCCTCATCCTTCCTCATTCCTCTCCTCTCGCTCTCTCCTCTCCTCTCCTTTCTCTCCTCCCCTCTTCCTCCCTCTCGCTCTCCTCTCCTCTCGCCCATCTCCCCTCTCCTCTCCTCCTCCTCTCCTCCTCCTCTCCCCTCACTTCTCCCCTCTTCTCCCCTCTCCTCTCCTTCCTCCTTCCTCTCCTCTCCTCTCTCTCTCTCCCTCCCTCCTCCTCTCCCTCTCCCTCTCCTTCTCTCCTCTCCTCTCCTCTCTCTCTCTTCCTCCCCTATCCTCCCCTACTCCCCTTCCTTCCTCTCCTCCTCTTCCCCTCCTTCTCCTCTCCCCTCCTCCCCTCTCCCCTCCTCTCCTCCTCCCTTCTCACTCCCCCCTCCCTCTTCCTCTCCTCCTCTCTTCCTCTCTTCTCCACTCCCCCCTCTTCTCTCTCTCCCCTCCTACCCTCCTCTCCTCTCCCCTCCCCCTTTCTCTCCGCTCCTCGCCCCCTCCTCTCCTCTCCTTCCCCTCATCCCCTCTCTCCTTCTCTCCTCTCTCCTCTCCCCTCCTCTCCTCCCCTCCTCTCCCCTCTTCCTCTCGCCTCTCCTCTCACTTCCTCTCCTCTCTCCTCTCTCCTCCCCCTCCTCCCCTCTCCCCTCTCCTGCAGTGATTGTCAGAGCGTATCGCCTATGGCAGGCAAGGGAGTCGTAGCCTTGCTCCAAAATTAAATACATTTCACTTATGGGAAATGGACCCAGGCCACACACACACACACAGGCGCGCGCACACACACACACACACACACACACACACACACACACACACACACACACACACACACACACACACACACACACACACACACACACACACACAACACACACACACACACACACACACACACACACACACACACACACACATGCACATACATCTTCATGTGCTGCTTGCTTGGTGAAAGTCCAGTGGATTTATCTGTTAGCGCTCAGAGACCAGTGTTTGTGGGATTGCTACACACCATAGACTTATGGGAGATAGGGTCAAAGGTCACGTGTGTGTGTGTGTGTGTGTGTGTGTGTGTGTGTGTGTGTGTGTGTGTGTGTGTGTGTGTGTGTGTGTGTGTGTGTGTGTGTGTGTGTGTGTGTGTGTGTGTGTGTGTGTGTGTGTGTGTGTGTGTGTGTGTGTGTGTGTGTGTGTGTGACCATACTAGCAGAGCTATGAAGCTGTCTGGTTAGATGAAGGTGCATAGAGTGAATAATGGAAGGTGTTCATGAGGAATTTAGATTAGGATGGATGAAGAGACAATTATAGTGATATTATTATCATGGTATTGATAAACTGCTTTAGAAATGAGCCTCAATTGCAGTAA
>OLKM01002814.1:29043-31543 GCA_900291075.1 Melanogrammus aeglefinus | reverse complement strand
AACAAAAACTGAAATGAGCTCAATGGGGTATCGCAGCGTTAATATGTTATTCATGAAACGTTGACATTTACTTCAAAAGGACAGGGCTGAATTTGCCGTGGCGTTAATCGTTCTAACTAAATACAGAGAATTGTTGTTCCGACTTTTTTTATTCTGTAATTAGAATAACACTGTCGTCTGTCACATTGTGTGTGTTTAAATGTATTGATGCGTTTGTCTGACTCACTCAACGTCCTCTCGGCTGTCACTCTGCTGTATGGATGTTTAGGTGGTTGGGATTGGGTGTGTGTGAGCGTGTGTGGCTGTAGGTGTGTGTGTGTGTGTGTGTGTGTGTGTGTGTGTGTGTGTGTGTGTGTGTGTGTGTGTGTGTGTGTGTGTGTGTGTGTGTGTGTGTGTGTGTGTGTGTGTGTGTGTGTGTGTGTGTGTGTCTGTGTGTGGTCTGTATGCGGGTGTGTGTGTGTGTGTGCGTGTCTGTGTCTGTGTGTGTCTGTGTGTGGTTCTGTATACAGGTGTGTGTGTATGTGTGTGTGTGTGTGTGTGTGTGTGTGTGTGTGTGTGTGTGTGTGTGTGTGTGTGTGTAGTGTGTGTGTGTGTGTGTGGTGTGTGTGTGTGTGTGTGTGTGTGTGTGTGTGTGTGGTGACAGGGAGGAGCAGGGGGGGGCATGTGTTTGCTGAATGGGGCAGATGGGACAGTATTGATGACTTGATCGCTACTATTGATCATCGTTTTACAGTGGGACAGCTTTACTGTATTCAGCTCAGCAGACATGTAAACAAGCCTGAGCCGCTACAGTAGCCCACCTGGGACAAACAACCTCATGCCCCGTACAGCAGTGTGTGTGACCGCAGGGCAACCGTAGGGATTACCAACACATACACTCATACACACACACACACACACACACACACACACACACACACACACACACACACACACACACACACACGCGCCCACACACACACACACACACACAAAAACACACGCATACACACACACACACACACACACACACACACACACACACACACACACACACACACACACACACACACACACTCAACCAGACACATACACACCCCACCACCACACCCACCCACCCATCCACACACACACACACACACACACACACACATACACACATACACACAGTTGCACAGCCACACACACATACACACTCATACACAGACGCCCCATGCACCTAGGAATTTGGCCACAGGAGCCCACACAACCACATATCCAGTAAAAACCAACAGGCTTCCTTCACCAATGAACCAAAAACAGTAGTGATTGAATAATGGAGACCATACATTATGAAGCACAAATTAGATAGAATGCATCATTACAGTTCTCCCATTGGGGAGTACGCACACTACTGTTTTTAAACGTTTGGTGTTTAATCTCAGCTCATCAAATTTGCAACAGTTCTTTCTTGTATTTATTTATATTTATTTGATCTGTTTTGCTCATGTTCATTTTCTCAATGCTGTTGTTGTGTGCACGTCCCTTGTGGTAAACTCGTGGTCATTGTAAACGAGGGAAACCTTAAAGCCCTACTGGTGTGAATAAAGGTTTGACATAGATTGGATCCAACCCCTCCAACATGTTCCCTGGTTGGAATCTTCCAGAATCATCTCGCATTTCCAGGCCTCCCTGTTGAGGATCCTTGGAATAATAATCAGAACGAGGAGGTAGCCTCGCTGTTTACCCCCCCCCTGACACACACACACAACACACACACACACACACACATCCTGACACACACACACACACACACACACACACACACACACACACACACACACACACACACACACACACAGCACACACACACACACACACACACACACACACACACACACACACACACACACACACACACACACACACACACACACACATGCACGCATGCACACACATTGACACACACGCACACAAACATACGTTTTATGTGAGTGTCTTTGTGTCTTTCGAAACATGACACCGTTCCGACCGTGGGAATAGACACGTATTAGAAATATTACGTTGGTAATTGCAACTGATTTTATATTACAAAATGTGATGATTTTCTTCACACTTACTATACTGTACTATTTATACATTCATATGCTATTTATATATGAATATGTATTTTAGAGAGTGACTGTGATTCCTCAAATGCTTTTGTCTTACAAACAAGACAAGAATCGAATGAATGACTTACATTGACGAAAGGCTTTTCAAATAATAATTAGTCAAACTTGGATAATCCGCGATTGGTTGGAAACAAGGCTCACTCGTGGTTGGATATGAGTCACTGTGACTGACAGCTCTACCTGGGTGGCAATAGGCGACGAAAGCTTAGATGCTACGGAAACAAACACAGCCTGAGCAATCGACCAATCATAGCCTGCCGAGAGCCCCGGGGATTCCTTCTAACACATACCGGAGATTTCCTCGACAACGAATCACATATAAACACACAAAAAGACACAAACACACACACAGACACATACACACACAC
>OLKM01002814.1:21543-24043 GCA_900291075.1 Melanogrammus aeglefinus | reverse complement strand
CTCGGTGGACACAGGTGTACTTCCTGGAACAGCGGTGTGAACTGACCGATGGGGCTAGGCTTACATCAAAGTATGTGTCGTCAATGTGGGGACAAACATGAAGGGAGTCCGGATTAGTCGTGGGGGAGGGCCGACAATGCTGAGGCTGGAAGCGTCCTGGCCAATCAGACGCCTTGTTAAAAAGCAAGGCTCAAAATAGAGCTGTCCAATCATACAGCAACACGGAGGGCTTGTTGTGTTCCCTTAGTGCGACAACAATCACGGCTTGGTTAACTTAAAACTGGACGGAATTGGACTGTTAAGTTCATGAGTTCATGACTCAAGAGTGCACTCGCACAGATACACTCGCACATAGTAGCAAAGAACATGAAAAGGGATTAAAGTAATGAGGAAACCGTTTGCTACGCTAAAGGCTGGTTGAGTCATATGTTGACCTACTGCTGTTGCCATAGTGATGCACGTTATTACACTTGAAAGTGCCGGGAGACTGTAAACTGTGGCTGTGGTGTCCAGCTGTGTGAGAGAGAGGGGACGGGTAGTGGAAAGCCAATCAAGTAGGCCAGTCCTCTCCCACTCGATACAACAAGGAGGGGACCCTCGGTCGCAAGTTCAAAACCCCACATTTTTATGGTTTGTCTCCAGGCGTGTAACCAGCCACCACAAAATGGCGTCTGGTCACTTCTGGCTCGGTGTAGGCCGGTGTCCACTGGGAGTCTGCCCTCGCTTGAAATATAATAATTCTATATAATTTCTCGGAAAGTTGGTTCACAATGAAAAAAAGAAAGTGGGCAGAAAAAAAGCGATGGCGATGATTTAATGTAAAGTCTACATTTTCCTTTGGTCTTTACTGAACAGAGGTTGAAGCAAGCGGTGTGAGCTAACTTTGAGTTTGAACACTGCTTCAGAATCAGTCGATTTTAATAGGAGCTTGACGGTCCTTAAATACAAACAAGCCCACTGCGCTCGTCACACGAGCCGCCCGCCAAAACCTTCCTCTACAGCTGTGGTCGGGGAAACAACGTACTGGTTTTATAATCCGCTATGACCTCACCTGTGCGTGTGTGTGTGTGTGTGTGTGTGTGTGTGGTGTGTGTGTGTGTGTGTGTGTGTGTGTGTGTGTGTGTGTGTGTGTGTGTGTGTGTGTGTGTGTGCGAGAGTGTATGTATGTGTGTGTGTGTGTGTGTGTGTGTGTGTGTGTGTGTGTGTGTGTGTGTGTGTGTGTGTGTGTGTGTGTGTGTGTGTGTGTGTGTGTGTGTGTGTGTGTGTGTGTGTGTGTGTGTGTGTGTATGTGTGTGTGTGTGTGTTGTCTGTATGTGTGTCTGTGTGTGTGTTGTCTGTGTGTCTGTGTGCACGTGCGTGTGTGTGTGCATTCTGTTTGTGTTGTCTGTGTCTATGTGACTGTTTTTGTGTTGTCTGAATGTGTTGTGGTAGTGTGTGTGTGCGTGTGCGTGTGTGTGTGTCTGTGTGCGTGTGCGTGTGTGTGTGTACTCTCCAGTCTGCCAGGTCACGCTCAGTGGGGACCTTTGAGGTCCAGCTCGCTCGCTACCTAGCCACCGTGCCGCCTTCGCGCATGCTAATGCTAGCATTCTCGTATGCTAATGCTAGCATTACGCTCACGAAAGGCACCACTGAACAAACCGCATACGCAACCAGAGGGGAAGAAAACAGAAAAGTTGTGTTTTCAGGAACTCTCACGCAGTGTCCCCTGGGAGAGAATTAAACGCACCAGCGTAACGCAAACCCTGTCCCACGGAGGCACCAATTACGAACCGACCTTCTCGCTTAGGTCAAACTTTTGTGGTTGTGCAATCGAGTGGGCACTGTGTAGCACAAACACGGCCAACCCAGCCCCGAGATTGGCCCGCGGGCCTCGGGCTATTGTCTAAACCCCTAACACTTTCCCCTGTTTCTTTCGCTACGATTAGTTAAGTTACTGAATTCCATTATTGCAAAACGTACCAGTTTGTGATTCATCATGTCAGGGATTTTATAATGGAGAGTTCAACAACGGATATTTAAAGGTTTGCAATCGATCTATAGTGTTCGGTTATCCAATGATAGGCTTTTATTGCAGGGGTGTATTAGTAGGGGCCCACACAGGTGTCTCATGAGGTTAATTATGGTCAATGACATGCATACCGACCCAAAATGTACCTAATGAGCTACACCTGTTCACAATATACTACCAGACTATCTCTGATAAAGAACTATTGCTTTATAAGCAGCATTAGTGGACTGAATTGATGAACTGCTGTAGATATTAAAATAATGTATATTTTGGCTTATTGTTGCGTTGGGTCTAAGCCTGAGTAGGACCCAAAGATATTATTTTATTGTATTGTGTTATTATATATTGTATTACATATAAAACCCATGAAGTAAGAACTTACTTTGGCTCTCTAAAACAGCTCTATCCCTTTTAAAACCCTCTGAAATATTACTGCTGTTTAATGTTAATTATGTGGATATAATGTGTATAATGTGTATTATAAGGTTATTA
>OLKM01002814.1:14043-16543 GCA_900291075.1 Melanogrammus aeglefinus | reverse complement strand
AGCGTGTCCTGGCGGTCCGATAGCCTCCCCCCGTTGGGGTCCAGGGCTGGTCCGCGGCCCACCTGACCCGGGGCTCATGAACAGAAGCAGGTGCAGTAAGGGGTTCTTTTATTTTTATTTTTAAGTGCGACGAGCGGGGTCACATAGCCCCTTTATATACACAGGCTCTTTCCCCTCCCCACCCCACCCCCCACCCTCCCCTCTCTCTCTCTCTCTCTCTCTCTCTCTCTCTCTCTCTCTCTCTCTCTCTCTCTCTCTCTCTCTCTCTCTCTCTCTCTCTCTCTCTCTCTCTCTCTCCTCTCTCTCTCTCTCTCTCTCTCTCTCTCCTCTCTCTCTCCCTCTCTCTCTCTCTCTCTCTCTCTCTCCCTCGCGCTCTCTTGCTATGTACAAAGTCGTTACAAGCGGTCACGACAGCTAGGCGTCAAATATGTTGAGTCCCAACGCCTGACCGCCCGTCTACCCCCCCCATCCCCCTCCTTCCTGCGCTCCTTCTTTGTTCAGAGGTTCCACATCAACAACGTCGAGGGAGAAGGATCTCCAAAGTTCCCCACCGACGCAGAGAACCCCACTCTCTCTCTGGTATGACTCGGTTCCCCGTGTGCTGGGGCCGGTTCGGTCTTTCTCTCCGATCGCAGCTGTCGTCCGACAGGTTTCAAAAACTGCGACCCCAGTTCCAATGCTGGGGGGGAGGGGGGTGCGGTCGGCTGGCGCTCGGCCAAAGGGCTGTCATGTCGCCGCGCGAGCCGCACGCTAATTCGCACGGCCGCGCCCCCCTGTGAGTTCTGTCAAGTGAGCGAGTGCTTGAGTAGTGGGAGGCGATCACTGGTAGTCCGAGGGACGCTTTCGTAAGTCCCGTCCCTCCACGGACGTCTCATCCTCGTCTGATCGGGTTTGTTGTCGGAGCGCCGGGAGAAAGATGGCTTTTAAATGGAGGCAGGAGGTTTGGGTCGAGGGCGGCGGGGTTTGGGGGTGTGTGTGGGGGTGGGGGTGGGGGGGGGGGGTGGTGGGGGGCGGCTGACACTGCTCCATGGACCCCAGGGGCCGCCTGTCCTCGGCTCGGCCCTGGGGGCATGGCTCCGATCCCTCGCTCTGTTTCACTTCAGTTGCTAGGGTTATGTTATTCGAAGGGGCCTCGTCCAAAACCACAGCTCCTCACAGCTGTGTCCAAAACCCTCTAAGACGCTTTCGGTCCCACAGAATAATCGTAAAAGAAAAAAAACAACAACATGTTAAAAATATTCCCATGGCAGGCGGGCTGATACATAGTCTGCGGCCTCGCCCGCGGAACAATGCGACGGAGCTTTCATCCTCTTTTCCTCCTGCTTTTTTTCTTCTTCTATCTATCCGTTGTTGAGGAACACGGCGGAACTCGTTTGTGGAAGCGTTTTTTTTGCGTCCGACAAAGATCTCGTTTTTTTCTAAGACAAAACCCCCGGTTGGTTTCGGAGACCACAGTCCCCGGCTCACCCCATGTGTGCAGGCACCTGCGAGGACCCGCCCCCTTGCTGGCCGTTAGCCAATGCTAAGGTCCGGGTGTCAAACAGGAAGCCCTGCTGTCCCCCACTGAGCATGCCCAGACTGTCCGTTAGAGTTCCACTGGGGGAGGAGCCAAGGAATGAGTTCTGATGACTGGCCGCGGCGGCGGCGGCGGCGGCGGCGGCGGCCATTTTCTCGGGGCTGGCGGCGAGGCGGGGGGAGGGGGGGAAGGCGTAGCCGTAGAGACTGTAGGGCGGCGTGTGGAGGCGGAGTCCGGCGTAGCCTTGAGGGGCGTGGTTGGGCAGGTAGCCGATCTGCGAGGCGGGGAGCGGCAGGGAACAGAACCCTTCTCCCTCATAGGCCGACGGGCCCCTGGGAGGCGGGAAGTGCTCGGTCGGGTTGCCGTAGCGATGGAGAGGGTGCGACGGCCGGCTGCAGGCGTAGTCGGGCGGGCTGAGAGGGCACATCTGGAAAGGGGAGGAGCACGGCGAGGACGAGAGCAGGTGGGACGACGCCCCCAGGCCTCCGTGATGCCCTGGGACTCCTACAGGGACACAGGCGACGGGGAACGTTCAAATACATGGTGCTGGTGTTCAGGACAGTGCAGTGGTTCGTCCCAGCCGAAAGGTACTTGGTTCGGTCCCTTATGGCGGCGAACCTACCTGAGTCTGGCGCCCAACCACATTTACATGCAATTCAATTTGTTTCGGATCTTAATAACTCTCGGATCTGTTTAACTTTGTCGACTCTTCAATTTTTCTTAGTCGATATGATCCAACAACAGACCTTGCTTGGCCACGCCGGGGATGTCGTCGAACGTGAGCGTCCGCAGGGACGGCCGCCAGAAGGCGTAAGACTCGACCAAGGCCTCCAAGCCCATCCTGAGGAACACACACGCACACACACATACACACACACACACACACACACACACACACACACACACACACACACACACACACACACACACACACACACACACACACACACACACACACACACACACACATGCACACACAGGGTC
>OLKM01002814.1:5000-13131 GCA_900291075.1 Melanogrammus aeglefinus | reverse complement strand
TCTCTCTCTCTCGTCTCTCTCTCTTCTCTCTCTCTCTCTCTTCTCTCTCTCTCTCTCTCTCTCTCTCTCTCTCTCTCTCTCTCTCTCTCTCTCTCTCTCTCTCTCTCTCTCTCTCTCTCTCTCTCTCTCTCTCTCTCTCTCTCTCTCTCTCTCTTCTCTCCTCTCTCTCCTCTCTCTCCTCTCTCTCTCTCTCTCTCTCTCCCTCTCTCTCTCTCTCTCTCTCTCTCCTCTCTCTCTCTCTCTCTCTCTCTCTCTCTCTCTCTCTCTCTCTCCCTCTCTCCTCCTCTCCTCACTATGAATTTCTTCCTCCCTCTCCTCTGCTCTCCCTCTCTATTCCTTTCCCTCCCTTTTTTTCCTCTCCCTCTCCTCTCTCTCCCTCTCTCCATCTCTCTCTTCCCCTCTCTCTAATGGCCCCAGAGATTGGCATGCAAAGTTTTTACTGAGTTCTGGTTTTAATGTCCTGTTTAAACATGCGTTAATAAATGTGTTTATATAGATTTTCTTCAGGCCACTGGGGTATTTTTATTATAACGCCGTTGATGTTGATGTTGAGAAAATAATCTAAAGTTTTATTTGTGTCCATTTTTGTGTCCATTTTTTTTTTTACCGTTTTTTCTCAACTGCTATTCTGTCAATTAATTTCACCCTAAAATTCAACAATAAGAAGTTGAACCTGTTAAATAAAATTTAATAAGCTGTCAATTAATTTCACCCTAAAATTCAACAATAAGAAGTTGAACCTGTTAAATAAAATTTAAAAAGCGGTTAATATAATCTCCATTATGATAATAGCCGATGTGGATATTTGGCTTTAGTTTAATTTTTTCAGAGGAAGTTTTAATGGCCTGTTGTTGCACTGTTCTTTCCATTAGAGGAGAAAAAATAACAAACATGGCTTTGCTGCTTATAAAATGTAATTTAAACTGCCATGACAACAAACCACAACCAAGCTACAACGTAACACAAACACGCACACCATATTTCTCCTAATGCACCCTATAATGTGAAAATCTCTGTGGTCAAAGAACTTACCGGTTCCTGCCAGAGTCTCTGAATCCTTTGGCAAAAGGATTTCTGTCGATTTTCAACCTCGTTATCTAAAACAGAAAGGAAAGCAAGACGTTAATTACTTTTAGAAGATGATATTTCCACAGTTACTTAGCATGGATCTTTTCCGCTTCAAAACAAATTGTTCTGAAATGTACCAGTTACACTGAAGCTTATTTGGCCTTGTTTGATCAGCTGCTCTTTGTTAAAGCTGACTGACGGAGTGTTGTAACATTCTGAAAGGCCTCAAAATACCACATTTGTGTTCAGGATAATGGCATGGACATTTTAAAGTCAAATGTCAAATGTTCCTCAAATGTCATTTTAAATCAAGCTAGCCCCTGTATCGACTGAGGAGTTCCAAAATTGTGCCACAGGGAAATAAAATGAATAAATAACTACTTGTTTTGATTAGTTTGACATTGAATAACACCAGTGTGTGACAATTATGAGGAAAAAAAAGGAAGATGATGACTCAGATTGAAGATAATTCAACATGTCACAGAATGCCATGCAGAATACACAGGATGTGGTCAGCTGGCGAGGTTTATCAGAATAAAAGCGTCTGTTCATCATGAGCCATGAAACTAAACATAGAAATAGCAGAGATTAAAGGAGTGCTCTATCCAGCACACATAACTTCAACACCGAGTTGCTTTAAGTTGCCTTTAAAAAAAAATTCTGATGACCGAAAAGTAAATTGAATAGATCTTTTTAATCACATATAATATTTTTTTCTATTTGTTCATTATTGTATTGTTTTGTGATAAGGATGTTTTTTTAAGTTGAGTTAAGACTTTTTCTGCAGCCTATATTGTTTTTATCTAAATATGCATGCGTGTGTGATTGTGCATATATATGCATGTCTCTGCTGTGCCCTTTGTGTGTGCGTGTGTTTGTGCGTGCATGAGTGTGTACGAGCGTCTGTGTGTGTGTGTGTGTGTGTGTGTGTGTGTGTGTGTGTGTGTGTGTGTGTGTGTGTGTGTGTGTGTGTGTGTGTGTGTGTGTGTGTGTTTGTGAATATGCCTGCGTTTTACAATCCATATCTCCTATACCCCCTCAAATTCATGAACTTCCTTGTAGTACAACACTGATCAAATTAAACTGTGTTCACACATGGCACGAGTAACCTTTTGCATACGGCATTAAAGAAAGCAACTCTGGGTTGAGGTAAAGAAGACGCCAATAAATGTCACAGCTAAGTTGTTATAGAAAGGTGTTGCATTGGATGATTGCTAAACGTCAGAAATACTGCTGTGCTTTGTTCAAATGTTGCTGTTGACCCCATTGTTGTTAATCATTGCCATGATCATAATATCACCCTGCATATAGGGCACAGTGGGAATAGTGCTGCAGAATAATGCAAGTTGTATTATTAATTTATTCAGCGATTAAGCCCTTAGAGTGGGCTGCTGAAGAAAATTGGAAAATTTGTTCATTTTTTCTGTATGCGAAAGGACTGAGCAGTAACTAAAAAATAAATAGCCTAAAACGTTTTAAACCCACTGCATGGGCACGTCATTCATGCTTTGCTACACAGTTGCTTGTGAAGACGATGTATTTCCATACCTGCTGGTTCTGGTAGGCGGTGACTGTGGTAAACACCGTCTCTGCGAAGGAGAAGGTCCTCGTGCCCTCGCCCAGCGGCACGGACCTCACAGGGGACAGCTCCTCTCCGCACTCCTTGCGGATCACGTGCACGCGCGGCTGGTATTTATGCATGGAGTGCAGTATAATCTGAATGGAGGGAAAGAGCGACTCGTTTTAGCGATGCCATGCGCGGAAGAGCAATTGATCTTTAGGTAGGCTACTATTCACACTTAATGGCAAGGTTAGGTGCCATTCGATATCTAGGTTTTAAATTTATATTTTATGATCTGAAAATGTATTCTGTGAAATTAAATATAGTCATGAGAAGACTTGTAGTATGTAGACTTATTATTATTATAAGTATTATTATAATAATTATTATAATAATTATTCATATAATTATTGTAATTGTTAATATTATTAATAATATGATTATTAATTCATTTTCAAATTTAGGCCTATCTTACTTTTACGCGTTTGGGGCCTGTAGGGGCCTTTCGTTTTTTTAAACGACTCACGTGTCCTTGGTCGTCCAGTTCGTTATTGGTCAGCTTAAGTTTGTCGAAGCTGACCACCTGGCGCATCCACGTCTCCCCCGACGCAGGGGAGTCCGGGTGGATGTAGACCCGCGGGGGCACCGGGGAGTCCGCGTTCCCCGCCACCATCCACTTGGAGCTGTGGTACACGTACCTAAACACAGGTCAGAGTGTTAAACATTGATAGCCTTTTTCTATACAGGCTATTATATATAATGCATTCATATCATATTATATACTTGTATTTCTATTCCTTACTCTGTAGTCGAATATAGGCCTAATTGAGACATGGTGACGTAACGACCACAGTAAACACTGACGCGTCAGGTGACGCCACAACGGCCCACATTTGCAGGTTGACCTTCTTGTTGTGCGTCAGGCTGGCAAGGAAAGGAACCCAAACCGCGATGACAAATCAACCCATTCCAGCGTTGGCCATTTGTGGCACTGAGGCCGGCGATTGTTACAATTAAAGAAAGGAACCCGGGTTGTCCCGAACAGCGTTTCGCCGAGCGTGTTCCAAGGCGGCAAACTTAAGTTACATAAAAACACACACATCGGGTCGTCTGACTGGAGGGCAGAGAGAAGAAAGGCTGCGGGGCGTCTCTCACCTGTAGCGTTTGTTGTCCACGGGTATGATGTCCATAGCGATGAAGTATTGCTGGTGCGGGTCCAAACCTGAGATCTTCACACGCATAGCGGGGAACATGCGTCTGAAGAAAGCCCCCCGCAAAAAAAAAGTGTTATTAATACCCTATTATTGATGCGCAACGGATTTACGAGGTCTGATGTTAAAACGTATTTTTGAGATTGTTTGACATTAAAATGGTGATAATGTTATGGAAACATAAATGGAGTGAAAGTGTATAGGCTACAATTCCATTGACATGCGTAATTAAGTCTTAACTCCGATCAGGGTCTTACTGCATAAATCCTGCGAGTTAATGAGGCCTATCTCTAAAGACATCTGACAAGAAAAAGGATATTAGTATAATGTATTAATCTTCATTCAATCTACCTCTTACCTTCCAGCCTTGGTGATTATCATTTCGGTTCCGATTTCGTGGAACCGTTTCCATAGGTCGGAGCCTTGCAGATCCACGCGCATCTCGTCTCCGGGCAGCGGGGACGCGATGACCGGCGGCGCGCAGAGACCCTCCGGCAGCGGGCTCTCTGACCGCAGATCCTCTCCGCTCTCCGCTGTACGGGGAACACATACCATCCCGTTAACTGAGGCGGTTCAATTAAACCCGCCAACCGGGTTACCGATCACAACATCCAGCCCTTCATAAAGGCACTCCATCACATGGTGGCCACGAAACCCAAACAGCAGGCGATAATGTATTTGTATTTCTTAAAAGATAGGTGTATTTGTATTTATTCTTAGTTAGTGTCATTACTTAGTATTATTAAGTAATAATCGTATATTGGTCCCCGTTATAAAAAACAAATAATAATTTAAAAAAAACACACACACCTTGTGCCACAATGACCTTTAATACGACCAGGCCATATTCCCCCCCACAAACACACACACAAACACACACACATTGTTGTTTTTAGGCGGCCTTGAACAGCCTTTACGCGGCAGTATTAAGGCCTTTACCGCCTGCTAATTGGTGTGTTTATGATGGAAGCGCAGGTCATAAAGCGGCCTACCCATGCGCAGACCGATCCTTTACAACGCTAATAATCGCACATCAGATGTTCGAGCTGTGGGCGAACGTATTACATTTATTATAGAAACGTTTAGATAAAACGCATGTGGGTCGAGGTGTACGCTGAGGTGGGGCCTGCATATACATGCATTATAAAATTAAATATGACAATAAATAAAAGTGTGGAAACGTTTTTCCAGAGATTTAAATAGAAATTGAAGGAGGATGAATCCAAAAATTCAAAACAAAAATAAATTTGATATTGGGACTATATCCATTATTTTTAGAATAAGTGGGCCTAATACAGTTTGCCTATTGATAAACCCAATATTATTATTATTATTATTATTGTTATTATTAAGTCCAATATTTCCTTCCCATTTTCAAGGCCTACTCAACATATGTGCTTATCATATCAACAATAACCATAATCCGGTTCTGACCCGTGCAACAACACAAGCCACCTTAACACGAACACAATCCTAGCTTCATTTAAAGACGATGGGCACTTACGTGAGCAGTCGCTCGCGCACTCTATCTCGCTGCTCCGGTCGCTGAGGCTCGTGCTCTCCGGCCGCGTCCCCGCGCTCCCGGTGTCCTCGGGCGCATCGGCGCCGTCCTCGAAGCACTTCAGGGCGCCCTCCTCGATCTTACGCCTTTTCTCCGCACCGATCAGCGCCTCGACGGAGAACGCGTGCGCTTTGACGCTCAGCGTGCACGGCGAGCGTCGCTTCTCGGCCATTTCTAACCGTCTTCCGAGCCCGAGCGAACGTAAGTGAGGGACTTCAAAACTTTTAAGAAGAAGAATAAGTCGTAGAAAGAAGAGGAAGGAGAAACGTCACCAGCCCAATAAGAATCCACGACCCAGCTCTGCGCTCTGTCCGGCCGTTATGAAGGCGTTGTGTTTACGGGTACTTTTTGGGTTGACATCGGAGCGCGAGGTTGGGTGAACACCAGTCCAATACTTGTCGGTTATCCGCGAGCGTGTGCAAGCGAGGAGGCAGTGAGCGAGGCTTTGGGTGAAGTGTCAATAATCAGAGGTTCTGGAGAAAGCGGGGAGGAAACCTGTCAGTCAACGCGCAAGGCCGGCCAATCACAGCACCAGGATTCGCCTGGTCCCACCCGTGATGCTGCTGCTCGTGCCGCCTTATGTGGTAAAGTAGAGCTCGTGAATGAATCACGGCTCAGGGAAACGCGGTGCAGCGCAGTGCGCGAGCGTCTCCGGGGCATTGCGCGCATTTTCACACCGTGGCCCAACATACTTTGCATATTTGGCCATTAAGCCCAGCCTCTCGGTAGACCCTAGGGAAGTTCAAATCTATGATGTTACAAATTATCTTGCCAGATAAGTGCCGAACAGAATAGGCACGTGACGCTTTATTCCCAGGTCCATAACATATACAGATTCATTAAAAAAAAAAGGTTCAAAAGTTTCAAATCAGACGCTTGTTTTATTAGGTAGCCTATAATGCATGCTAACATAACAGAAAAGTTGGCCTTCAATGATATTTTTCCCCAGTGGAACAACTTCATAGGCTAAACTTTTTAAAGGGCTATAGCGTCCCAAATGACTGAATTGTTCTAAACGGCCCGTACAAAAACTCCATATACATTGCTTCTTACAGTAAAATTTAAATCCAAAGTCTCGAGTTTAATGACTTCGCATTTTAAGCACAGTTGAGTCGGAGCTATTCGGTTTGGGGTCGTAGGCCCATATCCATTTATTTTGTAATCCACTGAGGCTATCGTGTTCACATTACGTTTGGAAACATCCCTCACACTGTCCAGAACGTGCAAATTAGCGTGTAGCCATGCGGGGAATGCGTGTCCGTTTCGGCCAGAGCACGCGATAACATATGGAGCAGCCTATAAATAAACAGGCCGCGAGGACAGTCCCGGGGCGTCGCTTTCACTGCCGGGCTTAATGTACACAGCCAATGGGGAGATTATAAACAACACGTCCCGCTCGTTTATTGATCTGGATTCAATGTAAATGATTGGACGCCAAAGGGACGGCCGATGCCCACATTCGTGTTGGTTATCAGATCGAACCCCCGTATAATAATAGCCAGCGGACACGCCCTACAATGAAAAAAAAAAATAGAAAATACAGCTTTTAACATTTCGCTTGTTTATAGTCATAGTGAACGTCAATGGGTTAGATTATTTCATTTTCGCCCTTTATTACAACAAACAGGAATAGTTCAATGTTGAATATGTCAAGATACGATCTGTTTTTAAATTGTCATCATTCCAAGGAAGCTATGACTAGGCCTATCAACTGAAATGCTTTGTGAGATACATAATATAGGCATATTTACACCTAAAGAACAACAGTTAAGCTGTGAATATTTTCGTTTTCTTTTAAAAATATTTTAAATATTGTTCGCATTGAACAGCAATTACTGATGATGCATTTCATGTATTAGTTTTATATGGAATGTATGATACTTTTATTGGTTTATATTCTAAGATTAACGGGATCTATTAAATTGTTTTAATTTCATGATGTAACGAAATATAATAATGTATGATCATTTTTATGGTTCCCAAAAAAATATTATTTTATTACAAGTTATTTTTCTGCTCAGTGGAGGCTGGTTTTAATTGGCCAATGGGAAAGAGCAATGCATTTTTTATTATTATTATTGGCTATAAAACACTAAAAGGAAATACTTTCGTTTTAATGTTATCCTTGTTAAAACAAACATATTATAAGTGGTAGCCTACCATTAATAATTATTATTGGCCTGTCAAGAAATGTTTTGCTATTTTACAATTAGGCCTAATTTATGAGAATTGACATATATAATGTTCTCTTAATATTTCTATCTTATTTGTACGCATATGATTGACGTTTTTCACACGATGCGTAAAATATAAGCAATTTATTCAACCAACAGTTACCAACTGGAAATAAATTATTTAATTATCTTTTATTAAAAAACGAGGAGTGTCAATTATGTATTTTCAACCGTTATTGAGACTTTTTTAAAATCTTGATAAGAGTTAATTAATTTTATTTTTCCACCTTGTTTTCGTCAGATGGTCGCAGTCAGAGCGCGTTAATGCGAGGGCACGTTACCAGACGTGTTGCTCCGACACATCTGACGTTCTGCACGAGACCAGGATTTGCCACTTTCTCCAGCATGAGGCGCAAGCCAGGTTGTTAGGCCCAACCACCACGGCTCGATTTGAGCTCTATGAATTAGTCGAAACTCAGCGCACAACTAGCTTTTTTAACTGGACTTTATTTATTTATTTATTTTTACCTATACTTTCGAACAAGATGACAAACCC
>OLKM01002813.1:0-53791 GCA_900291075.1 Melanogrammus aeglefinus | reverse complement strand
CACCGGCTTCGAGCTGCCAGGCTCCGTTGCTTAGTTTAGGTTAACTGAGTTGTTTCATCTAATAATAAAGATCGCAATGAGGAAAACTGTTGTATTTTCATATAAATACTAAGCCAATATCACACGAGAGGGAGTCGTTGTATCACACCGTGCTTTATTATTCATCCAACAGCAACGACCTCGAGTGCTATATTGCTTTTAAATACCAACCAGTTCTACCCAAGCACCATTAATAGTTAACATTTGGTTTTGTTATTTAATGATTTATTTGGCACCGCCAACACAAAATGGATCCGCGACTGGTACCGAACTGTTGCAAAGCAACGCAACACCACTAGCTAGCGGGAAACATAAAGGACGGATGGATACATGTCTAGTTAAAAGTCCCAGTGCTGTTATACTTAGGTCGGAACTAAATTTTAATGTAAAAAATATCGATTAAGTCAACTTAAATCGAGAATGGCCCATCCCACACATCTTCTGATGGCTTACTTTCCCAGCAGGATAACGCGCCATGTCAAAAGGCGAATCATCTCAGACTGGTTTCTTGAAACATGATAAGTGAGTTCAACTGTTACCAAATGGGCCTCCACAGTAACCATATCTCAATCCAATAGAGCACCTTTGGGATGTGGTGGAACGGAGATTGCAATGGATGGATGGTGCAGCCGACAAATCTGCAGCAACTGCTGATGCTGTTATGTCCAAATATGGACCCCAAAACTCCTCTGAGGAATTTTCCTAGTACCTTGTTGAATCTATTTGCCACAAGTTATTAAAGCAGTTTGAGAGGCCAAAAGGGGGTCTCCAACGCGCCGAGGTACTAGCACAGGTGTAACCTAATCAAAGTACGCCGGTGAGTGTACATATGTAAAGGTTTTTGTCAAGTTCAGTCTTGTACAACACTTCGCCATACCAAAATCATCGGTTTACATTTCGTTTCTGTGTAGCACGAAAACATCGGAGGTAAATGCTCCATGAGAATGCATTGGTTTACATTTCGTTCTTTGGTACACGAAAAAAGGTCGGACAATCGTGCTCTGGGACACGATTCAATAGATTACCGTTTTGTGCGCATTGAGCACGGAAATCCGCGTGATACCGGGTTGGAATATTTATGCCTTTATTCAATGCTTCCAAATTCAACTTTAAATATTTTCAAAACGCGTCACCCAAAATTCCACATGGCAAATTTCTGCTGCAAAATTAAATGTTATGAAACTCCAGTGTTAATATCCGGGGAAACCCAAGCAAAAAGCAATTGGATTTCCTAGAGTTCTAGATCTCAGTCAAGCGAAGGAGAGCGAGCGGAATAAGGAGCGTCACTCGTTGTATACCTGACTTGATGCGGGAAGACATATTGGCACAGGCAGGTTTTACCATGTTCCAAACGGCAAAACAGCTGTGACGATGCTTCTGATAAACATCATCAGGGCTCAAGAATAAGGATTGCCCGACGTCCCGGCGGCAAGTAAAAAAACCCATCGGCAAGTAAACTATGCACAACCGGCTGCCCGTTCGGGCAAGTGGAGGAGTCGAAGCAAAAAATAAACGATCACTAATAAAGTTTATTATGTTTGGCCCCCCCCCCCCCCCCCCTTGCCCTCGTCGGATAATGCTTGTAATTCTTGGTATACTATTTGATTTTATTTGAAATGTGGCTTCGGCCAATCAAAATCCGAGATCGCGTGACTTCCGGCAGTAACGGGCGCCGCAGTCAGTTGATGAAGAACTAGGAGATGGCTGCATTACGAGCGTCAAGCGTAAGCAAAACGTTTTCAAGCATCCTAGAAGAAGGAGTTCCCCTGGGTTATACTCAAGGATAGATGTGGAGGAATCACCAAACTATGTTCTGCCGAGGTTTTGCGCTTAAGTTCCCGTCAACGGCGGACAAAAGCGGATTCGTTTTTTAAGGGAACGTCATCTTTCAGATGCTTGAGTGTCACATAAGGAGCAAGCCAGCAATCTTGCTTGGCAATGGCAAGCTAAGCGGGCTGCTTGATAACCGTCCTCCGGTCCTGCCTCGTTCTTTTTACTTAACAGAACGCGGAGGCAAACGTGGTTATCACCAAAAGTGATAACCCACAGCTTAACAGGTCAACGGAAGGACCGACCATTTTACGTGTACCCCCAGTGTGATTACATTTCAACCAGAAGAACGGGGTTGGACTGGGTACAAATTTGTGTCTCTTTTGAAGGTTTGCCATGGTCATATTTGATGACCTTTTGGGAACCCATTTTTGCGCACCCTAAAGGCCAAAAAGTTCTTCCAAGCTGTCCTGGGCAGAACTCTGCACTATGTGAGCAGATTGTGTTTCCACCTGTTATCAAATATAAACACTTTACCTGAAATCTTTTGTTGATTTGATAACCACTAATAAAAAAACTATACATTGGGCCAGTTGAAGAAATTGACTTCGGGCAAGTAAATTTCAGGACTCACTGCCCGTCCGGGCAAATTGGAAAAAAACCTTAGCGCTGAGCCCCTGCACATGTTAATTTCAAACATCATTTTACCAGGCCTATAATTAGGGAAATGCTCAAAGGTAACATCAACGTTACTGGACTGACTGTAGTATGCTTAGATCGTATCATTTATAGTTTATGAAATAAATGATGAACTAATAACTATGTGAAGTTGTCTGGGTGTTGCATGACTTGGGGTGGATTTGCATTGCACCGTAAGGGTATGTATTGGGTAAGAGAGCACATTTTATTTGGGCAACAATTTAAGGCTAACCGAGGTCCCTTTGCCTACGGAAGCATGGCGGGCCTCGGGAAGAAGCGCTCGACAGCAACTTGATTTTTATATTTCATCCTCATATTTTTATCATGCCACTGAGTGCGCAATACTATTGGGCTCAGTGCGCTTGTTGCGCTCTCTTTATGCCACCACGGAGGCACGGGCTTTGTGCGGTGTCACTAAACTCACTAAACTCTACTATCAGGGGTGACCATGGATAACCAGGAAGAACGCGGGCGGGCGGGCGCACACGCACACAGATTCAGTGCAACTGTTATTCGAATATATAGACAGGACACTTGTTGAAGCATTACAGCATAAAGAGCAGTGAATAAAGTCCGAATTAAAACACAGCTCAAGTTGCTCTACTTTGCACATCAATTTGTTTCTGGTAGACTACTGAAAAAAAAAACTATAATTTTTACCCAAAGCCTCAGAGACCAACACAATGAAAAACGATGGACCCATTCATTACCCTAAACCGAGTTTAAGGTTCTAACCCTTGGGTTTGTGTGGTTTTGATTGTTTGATTGTTTGTGCGTGTGTGTGTGTGTATGTTGTTACCGTAGAAGCAGTCCTTGGCCAGTCCGGGGGTGAGAAGGCTGTAGTGAGTCAGAAAGGAGGAAGGGAGGAGACAAGGAAGGTCATCGGGCCTCTGCAAGCCTGTCAGGGGTATCAGCCGTTGCCGGGTCAACTACCGGGTCTGCGTACTCTCTCCTCTGAACTTGGTCGAGGGGTGGCAAGTTACCATTGCAAATAAGGGGCGGGGCCTGAGGGAACATAATCCTTTTCCTTAAATGTGTATGGTTTCAAGAGAAAACATTGTACCTAGTAAAAGTTTCAACAATTCAAAGGAAGGGTCTTCAAGCCTAGGGATGGGCAACGATCGATCGAATAGTCGGAGGTCACGTAGGAAGATCCCGAAATAATAAATGTTTTTCACACCCAAAACGCGACATTTGTCGGCCTGTTTCGCGGATGTCGAACCGGAGTTTTGTCGGCGCCACCAAATCAATAATCTGCGCTGTGCAAGTTTTGTCTAATTGTCGAGCCACAACAAGAATAACCCACCATTGGCATGTCTTTACTTTTGTGGAAAAGGGAGAGACGTCGGGAGGACCCCAACGCAGTCTTATTCATATGTAATGTCCTCAGTGAACGCTCTCCCTGTGCTCGGCGAAAGTGTGGCGGCGGAATTTAATCAAAACTTTCGCCAGTTTTTCTCTCGGGAAAAAAAATTCGGGCCCGATACGCATCTTCTACGTTCCACTTTCTTATGGGATTTCTTGTCGCCCCCGTCGCGTTTGGTTTGAACGCACAATTTACACGGCTTTCTTTCTCAATGCTGTTGAACGCTCCGTTGACTTGCATGGGCCTTCTCAACTTCCGGTGGGTGAAATTAGCGTCCTCGGTTGCTTAAGCGAACGTCAACGTTCTTTTGCCGGGACTACTTCTCTGGCGATCAACCACCACGAATGGCTACAAGTAACAAATAAATTCGTAAAAGACACACGTGTGAAGTTATATTTTTGATGTGTCTAGTTTCACCGTGCATGCAGGGGCTGTGTTCAGTTAAAATAAATAAAAATTATAAGACGATCTGTTTTCGCGCATGTAGTTCTATCTGCCTTTAAGCCCACCGTTGAATAATTTTGATGTGAATGTTAGGCCTCAGTTGTTTAAATAAAACAGAATTGATTTCATACAAGTCATAAAAGCCTCTCCTGTTGTCATGTACGTGCGTGTATCCGAGGTGCGTAGCCTGCGTCGTGGGGGTCCTTGATTTTGAGCGATTTTCGAATATATTCGAAATATTTCTCAGCGAATATCGAATAGTATTTTTGCCAGAAATGGCCCATCCCTACTTCAGACTCTGATGTTTTTAGATCAGGGGTGCCAACACTTTTTCTGAATGGTGATCTACCTTTCTAAGTGTCTGGGTCAGAATGATCTGATACTATGCACACCATCTTATTACGCCACATTGTCTTTTTTAAATTTTTACAATACCAAACGAACACACAGTGTCATACGGGGCTATTTCACTAAATGACAAGGTTTAATATTTTACGATTGAGTTTAATTTCCATACCACCCCTTGGATAACAGTATAGATAACATCCACAATAGGAGGCTACTATCAGCATGTGATTTCATTAACACAGTGACATTACATTGCCTGTACATTTAGTAAGCCTACATTTATGATTAAAAAAAATCCACACATTGAAATGTAACTTTTTTTATATTAGGATTTTCTTTTAACATACATCCATGATAGTGGCATTTGGCCCACAATACACACTGTCACTCTCACTGTTCAAAAACTGGAAACTTTCATTAACTTTAACTTTATGTGTACTATTAACTTTATGTGTACATTGCATGTAGCCATTTTTTTTTTTTCATGTGGCAGGTTCACATTACATTGCCAATTAAAAGTTCAGTAGGGCCTACATTTATGATCAAATAACACGTAGGACACTTTTTTAACACTTAGGACACTACCAATTCACTGTTTCAAACATTGAAACTTTTCAGCCAATTAACTTATGCATGTAGTCTTTTGTTGTGCATAAACACAGGGGCATTGTTCACATCAGTGGTCAGTAGGGCTGTCAACGAATATTCGAGGTTCGAATATTCGTTCGAATATGTATCCAAAAAACCCGAATTCGAACGTGAAAAATATTAATATTCGAATGTGAAAAAAACACATCCCGCGGTACAAGCGCTCTATCTGCTTTGTGAATGAGCCTATGTCTGTTCGCGATGTCCCTCGTTTTAGTTAAGGAAATGCCCAGCAAGCCGCCGCCCACCAGCACTCTCAACGAGACGCAAACATAGAACACATATGTTACAAAGTAAGTCTGATAGGCTACTGATAGGCCAACAGCGTAATCTGATGGCTACTACTGTACGTGCATGTGCGCGGGAAGTTGTAGGTGATCTGATATGTACGTACTGTACGCATACGCACAACATACCCGGGAAATTGTAAACCAATCACAGCAACGCGACAGCAAAACCAAAACAGCTACGTCATGATTCATATGTGAAAAACCGTTATCATATGAAAAATGGCTGAAAATACAGAACACGTCGCGGGCTTGCATCGAGTCGGGGAGGAAGATCATACCCCCGCAACCTTACAAGTTGCCGTGTGGAGGTTTTTTGGCTTTGAGGCTCAGCGAGGAAAATTGTTGAGCCAAGGGGCATAAGGTTATTTGCAAGCTGTGCAAAGTGTGAATTAGCCTACCACTCGACACCAGCAAACATGCGGGCACATCTGTCCCACGGCGCACCCGGGTGAGTTCTCGGCAAAGTCCGGGAAAGCTTTTTGTTCATGAAATCGAACGGTGCGTGAGTAGTGCTGGGCCCTTTCGCTGACTGTGGTGGAAGACGTAGGCGGACATGCATTTTTTCTTTTATCGATGTAATAGCCTTTCTCGATAAATGTTAAGCAAAAGCAAGAACGTTACCACTAGCATAGGCTACTTTGTAACATTCAGAAGCGGGCGTCTTCTTCAGATTACCTATAGTTTGCGCGCTTGCAGGCTGTGGTGGTGTTGAAATGCAAGCCATTACCAGAGTTGTGCCTTTTCATGATTAGGCCTCCACCGTTTACTGGGCTGTTTTATAGGGATATATATATCCCACTAATTTGAACCATGGTTTTGTCGCATTTATTGACATATTGACGGCAACTGCGTAAATAGGCAACCCAGATATTCGGAAATAGTTCGAATCGTGATTTTTTTCAAAACGAATATTCGAATGTCATTTTTGAAGCAATGTTGGCAGAGCCTAGTGGTTCAGTAGGTTAACTTATTCAGATGATGACTTTGCAATTGGATGGAGGGTCCACACAGGGATGCATAGTCCGGGCCAATAGCCTACTGATAAGTAGTCTTTAGACACGCCTCCAAATGATCGTCGGTCAGGGTGGAGCGGTATTTTGGGATTTTTATAATTTTCATACGTGAAAAGGGCTGACTTCGCACAAGTATCGTAGATCCAAACATTCAGTCAGAGATGTTGCACATGTTCTATGTTGTTATACTTTTCTTCTGTGAGCAAAACTCCAGAACTGTTTCATTGCCTGGCCTTTCAGGTTAATGGTCTGCTTTGCAGTGTCAAGATCTCAATCCTCAACTTTCAGCGAACTGAGCTGAAACATTGTTGAGATTTGGAAGTGAGGACAGTGCGATCTCAGCATCCTCCGAAAAGGGAAGCATATGAACGGTCCAGCAACCTGGCTCGAGTAGAGCGAAGTCTTGAAATCTCCTGTCAGTTTCTGACAGGACGTGTCGATTCTGTTTTGCATAACATGCACTGTCAAAACTCCGTTGAGTCCTTTTTCTTGATTATTCAGCTCAGATGCAAGGTTGCATAAGGTTCCCAGATCATGGCGTTGGATCTTTGAAGAAAGCAGTTTAAGTTCTTCCTTTGAAGGCGTTCACTGTGCTTATCATATTTGATCACGAGTTTCTCTTCTGGCCCTGTAATTTCCACATTTAGCTCATTGAAGCATGTTTGACACCATCAGTTAGGAACGCCATAAAGCAACCAACGATTCTCATTAAAGTTTGCTCGTATTCTTGCATGTTTTTTCTCCTGAAGGAACTGGCTTTATCTCGGGAAGGAGATCGCCAAAATCGTTGAAGGAGGAATTTCTCCCCTACTCAACCACCTTAAGTTCTGTGTGAAGGGAGTTAGTAGCTCTGTGTGGTCCACTGTCAAGCCTCCTCAAGCTGCAAGCGGGAAAGAGTCGTTCTTTGGAGAGATATTTGCACGGATAGAAAACAGGGCCACTTTTGTTGCTACGTCCACGATCTCCTTCATGTTCAACATTTCTCGACACAAACGCTTGTTGTGTATGATACAATGGTTAACTTAGAAAGTCAGAGAACGCTTCATCCTTCGGCATTTGGGCAACAAATCCATTACGGCAGTCTACCATGGGCAGGCGCCCGTCCGTCGTGATAGATACACAACTTGCACAACTGGAATTTAGGTCTTGTCGATAAAGGTTTGAAATCGGAAAAATTGTTCCTCCCGTGTGTGTGCGTTTCATATGCAGAAACTGTAAAAGTTCCTCTTTTGCAGTCATATCATGAAACCATTCGAATAAAATGCACACTGGGCTTTGTCTCTGTGATGTCGGTAGACTCGTCCATCTGTAGCGAGAAGCACTCGCAACAGTCAATGTCCTTAGCAAGCTGCTGTATACTAAGTTCGTTGCCCATCATTGCGCATCGCCTGGTCACTGTATATTCTTGTCAATTGAACCAGCTTTGACTGCAACATTATTTCCGTTTTGTTTTTAAATTCTTTTAAATAACGCATCTGATGCTTCAATGAAGGCTTCCATTTCACCATAAACTCCATCCTGGAAACATCTTTTTGTGCCTAACAATTTGTGCGAACTCACCCGAACGATTCCTCTGTGCGGCCTTGGCTTTCGATGTTGGCTCGAGTAAAAAGAGACTGCTGTCAAGAAGCTGAGACTCAACTTTCCCTCACCTTTCTCTTTCTCAAATTCACTGCTTGGAGGAAGTCCGTATCAGAGGTTCGATGAACCATTCGAAAATGTCTCTCTACATTCCCCTTCTTTGGAAGTGCAATGCTGGATCCGAACAGATAAGACAGACACACTTTTGAGTGTGGCATCGGGAATTAAGAAAGTCCTCTCTCCATTCTTGATGGAAAATGGTAAGTCTTCGATTTTTTATTTGCTTTACCTCCCTCATTCAATTTCCGAATTCATATTCGTAGGCTAACCACACAGAGAATCGAGCAAAACGTAAATGCAGCGAAAAAAGGAAAGCAATGGCGCTGTCTGTAGTAGGCCCAGGTAGATACATTTTATGGTTGTTTGGTATGGTAATGGTGTAACAAACTTTTTAGCAACAAGCAGCTGGCCTGTCTACACGTCAATCAGCGGGCAACATTTAATATCATTATTATGATTGATGAATGCTTTTCTGAAAAACCGCGTTTTTTTGGTGTTTTTCATGGTGAGTATCTGTGAGCAGCTACTCTCATTGGCCCTGCAATCGACCAGACGATCGCGATCGAGTATTGGGCACCCCTGTTTTAAGATGATATCAATAACCCTTTACATTCGATATAGTAAGAGACATGCCTGTTGGCATTAATTGACTCTAGTCAGACATACAGTATGCCATCAGAGATCTATAGCCTGGGAACTAGATGAATGTGCCAGTCATTAGGCGAGTGCTGCGCTGGCAGCACTTAACTGTTGTCTTCTTAAAAGGTCCCATGGCCAAGAAAATGTCACCTTATGAGGTGTCTAACATTAAATATGAGATCCCTGCCTGCTATGGGTCCCCTGCCAGGTTTACTTCCCCTCCTCTGCTGGAATTTGAAGCACCACCGCCGCGGCGCCTGCCGCTTCCGAGACGGGTGGTGCCTCGGCAGCGGGGTCTGGCGGGAAACAATCGCGTTCTACAATCCCTTTCTCCTCATGTCGTGGTTCAGTCTACTTCAGATTGATGTGGAGTAGAAGAACCAGAAGACGTCGGAGAATCCCAACGCAGTTGTTTGAGATTCATAATATCGTCTGGAGCGCAAACAGCTTTTGGCCGTGATATATATATTATATATGATATAGATATCTATGTATGATATGATTAGATTAAGAGCTCCAGGACTCCCGCCGGGAGCACACACGGGAGTTCCAGACCAGGGGTCTCAAACTCAAATGAAGCTGGGGGCCACTGCTGGCACTGCCATCTCAGTGGGGGCCACTTGTTCGAGACAAGTAATTAAAAAAATCTAATATTTCAGAAAACGGGGTTTATTTTCAAATATATGATAATATTACAAAAACTATTTAAATTCACAGTAAGTGCAAATGTTTTTGGCCTCATTCTTAAAATACTTATCAAAGCCTTTCATGAACTGACAGCACTTATGTTCACCCTATGTCTTCATATTAAAATAACAACACAAAAAGAACTCTAGCTTTGCACATTTTAACAGTTTAGGGCAATTTTTTACCTTCAATAACCCAATTTTAAACATTTCACCTCAACAGACCAATTCACTTCTGAGTTCCATTTGCGCTTTATTTTCTTGCCAGATACCTGCGCAGCGCTTCTGTTCACATAGCTGAGCTGTATTTACTCTGATGGACGTTGCAGTTGAAACTCGAGTACAGCCTCAAGATGAGCATCTGTAAGCCTTGTCCTGTACTTGCTTTTATTAAAGTTCATTGTAGAGAACAGCTTCTCACACACATATGTGCTCCCAAAAAGGCACATAACACGACTGAAAACTCTGGACAGCTCTGGGAATAAAGGAGGCAGCTCTCTGAGGAACTCACCAGTCTTTTCTGCTTTTTCCCTGTGCCTCTCTGATTTTAGTTCTCAGTTCACTGCTTGCACTGAAAGTCAATAAGTTCAGGTTTGCAACTTGCTGGGGACACTCTCTCACACATCAGCTGAGAAGGGGTCTGCAAACAGCTAGAAAGTGTCACAGTGAGCCTTGAAATCAGCAAATCGCTCATCAAACTCTTGCTGCAGGGTTTTTCATATAGCAGAGCCATATTGGATCACCACTGAAATACTGTTTCCTCTTCTGCCAAAGGTGTGCATGCAGCAAAATGACAGAGGTTTTTTGCAGACAGTTTGAGTTTTTCCACAGTCTCAGTTTTGTGCAGAAGGCCTTCACACTCTCATAGGCTGTTGTGATGAGATGACCAGGACCCTGCAGCTTTAAGGATGTTCAGGATGTTTAGTTTGTTGTTGTTAACATCACAGGAATGCCAAATCCATTATCCATTTTGGATCATCTAAGTTCAGGAACAATCCAGTCTGTCCATCTTCCATGAATAATTTTTACTTCAGCTCTTAGCTCAAAAAATCTCTTTCAGCACGTTTCCCCTGCTGAGCCCACCGCACCTCAAGGTAAAATACAGTACATCACCATACGAGGCTTCGATTTCTTCCAAAAAGGCACGGAACTGCGCGGTGTTGCAAATCCTCTGGACCTGATGTATTCACGCATTTCACGACGACAGACGAGACATGACATGTTCAAATTTTCAAGCATTTGCTGCACAGCGCGTGCTGATGTATAATGCATGCAGCGCGATCGCTGTGGTCAGATTTTTCCGCGCTAACTTTCTCTGAACCAGCGCAACCAGTCCATTTTTTTTGCCGGTCATGGACGGTGCACCGTCGGTTGTAATGCCCACCAGCCTGTTCCACGGCAGACCAAGCTGCTCCATCGCGTCACACAGTTGCTGAAAATATATCTTTCGCTTTGTGTGGTCTCGTGCATCGGACACCACAACTGAGCCAACTCTTGCTGTCACCCAAACCTGTCATCCACACCTCTGATGAATATTGCAAGCTGAGCAATTGTCTGTTGCGTTCAGTACTTTCATCAAAGTGCCACAGAGAATGCAGTGAAACTTTTTGCTTTGTCATGTAACTGTTCATAGATATTATCAGAAAGTCCATTAATCCGCTCTGCCACAGTGTTTGCCGATAACAGTGTTTGCCGTAACTTGCCTGGACAGCAGCATCGCTTTCCTTAGCAGCTTTTGTGGAAAACTTCTTGCTGGATAACAGTCCCTCTTTGAAAGGCTGCTCGGCTCGCCTTTTTCCTGTTCATCTCCGCTGTATTTCTCATACTGCTCTTCGTGTTTAGTCGCGTAATGTCACTTGAGATTATATTTCCTTATGAAACGGCAAAGTTTTCTCTTTACATATCAGACAGATGGCATTTCCACCGAACTCAACAAAAAAATATGTGTAATGTCCATCTTTCTTGGAATTGTCTGTGTTCGTCATCCACTTTTCTCTTACGTTTGGAGAGCGGACATCTTCTGCTTCTCTTCTTCCTACTATATTTACCTTTTCTTCTTCTGCGCGCTCTTTTCATGTCGCCAGCACTTCCGTGAAATCATTTTTGGGTCCGTTTATTTATTTGTTATTAGGTTTTTTTTTAATTTAAATTGCACGCAAAATTATTCTTGTAATTGTGGAAAACAAATAAATAAAAATAAACTTGGATGGGCTAAATTGTATTTAACTTTTTACGCCAAGATTTTTTTTTTTAGACAATTAAATTTTACTTTTCACGTCAAGATGCGGCCGGATGTAGGGGGCGCGCGGCCGGAAGTGGCCCGCGGGCCGGGATGGCCTCGGGCCGGGAGTTTGAGACCCCTGTTCTAGACTATTTACAGAACACGGTCGAAAGCTGTGTGCGCCTCGCCATTGCGATACAGCCGCTGTAAACACGAGCGCATTGGGACCGCAAGCTGCTCAGGGCCACCCCCAACCTCCAACCTTGACCCTCCTCTTAAAAACGGCAAATTTAATGGAAAGCTCATTGTGGGGACTGGCTTGTAGTGGCTGTAATTCTGCACCAAGGCTGAATTTCTTGAAAGAAAATGAAACTGGTATTAAGGGCCCACTAACACGTATAAGCATCCATAAAGTAGCATGCCATGGGACCTTAAAGTTGTATTCTTTCTTTTTCTCTTTCTTCCTTCATTATTCTCTACCTAGAGACTCAATACAATATTCTACTTGTGAATTATTATTATTATTATTTTTTTTTTTTACAATGGAAGTCAATGGAGCGCAAGACAGCAGCTGAGCCGTCCTGCCCATTCTCTGACACTCCAACTAATTCAGACTTCGTAACTTGGTCAATATATAACCGTTCACCTTCGTTCAAATGTTTAACAAATCAACACACTTCAATAATATGAGCAGTAGTATATTTTCCGTTGGTCTCATTAACTTACGTTGAGGCTAGTGCTTGAGGACGTTCTAGCTGCGCTGCCAGAGTGGGCGGCGGTGAGGCTAGAGCGTGAGGACGTTCTAGCTATGTTGCCAGATTTGGCGATGAGGCTAGAGCATGAGGACGTTCGAGCAGTGTTGCCAGATTGGTATTCCGGCAAATTGGGTTACTTTTAATCACATTAGGCTGGAAAAAATAGCATTGGGCAGGTACATACAATTTGGACTGGGTTTGAAAAAAATATGGCAGGATTATTGTAATTTTTTTTACAAACTTCAATCGTTACCAATAAATGTGAGGTTGACGTTTAAATTTGACCTAATAATTTTAGTATTAAGGGTTTTGAGATGGGCACCTGTCCAATAGAAAATTAGGGGCGAGGAAGGGCCATTCAGACAATGTCACTCAAACCTCGGCGCTAGTTGTCAGGACATTTGATTCATAATGTACAAGTCAAGCTGGCGTTGACTTATATAGTTCTCCGGTTGATGTTCTTTAAGTTTTTGTACGATTATTTCAAGTTGAAGTTCTACATAAATGTAACATCATTTTATCCTTGACTATTTTGAGGGTTGTTTTATTTTATCTCATGTACCAAACATAGTCCTACATTGTCTTTGGCTGTGTCCCTCCACACAGAGCGTGCATGCGTGTGTGTAATGTAAAAGTAATTTAGCAAATAAGGTTGCATTCAAGTTAATGCTCAATATTGGTCTTTTAAATGCCACAACACACAATGTGTGTTGTGTATTAATGTAATCTCAATGAAGACCCATTTAATGTTTACATTGTTTACTCCATTTAGACTTCAAATCATTCATTTAACATTTCTTTGGTAATACTAATTTGAAGGTATCGACTAGTGGTGGACCGTTATCGCTTAACGGCAAGACTTTTATCGGGCGATAAAAAAAAATATTGCCGTTAATCTATTTTTAAAGTTGGGTTGGGAGCTGTTTTCGTCAAGAATAATTTTGTACCCACCACTTGTAAAAAAACAAAACTCGAGTTGAATTATTGTAACGTGATGGTTCGATATGTGGTGCTGGATCACTCTTTATGAGAATAAACAGCAGGGAGACGGTCGGATGACTTTCTCAAGCGGTACTTTACTTTTCAACTCACAACCACAACACTTCCTTGTTCGGACCCATCATGTGACTGAACTAACCAATCAGAAGCTAGAAGTTAGACTGAGGTAAACGTGAGTGAATCAGAGAGGCAGATTCAACAGAATATCCTGACTGCGTTAAATATGTAAACATGTAAATATGTATGTAATAATTGTATAACATAAATATATAAGTGATTAATATTTAACTTCTAAACCTTACATTATTATGGATTATTACACGGCTCTTCTCAATGATGTAGACTGCTCCATTCACTTGCATGGGCCTTGCATGGGACAACGTTCAGCTGTCAATTATTTTTGTTTATGCTCCTTTGCCAAGTATAATTGACCGCTGTCAAGGTAAACAAAATGATTTTTTGAAAAAAAAAAAAATCTATGCCCACCACTAGTATCGACATAAGAGTGACATGTCACTGTCATAACTATGACATGACACTGTCATGAACTCGTCATAAACTTCAAACTGCACCATTACGGAAATAGAGGTCCATCACTGACCTGGTTCAAGAGCTTCTGCACCGGAGGCAGCAATACGTAACTATACACAAATAGACATCACAATATGCACACATCAAATATGGGCTCACACAGGGTTCCATTTTGGGGCCGCTTCTCTTCATTATCTAAATAAATGGTCTGGAAAATTCCCTCCACAAAGCAATCTTTACAGACGACACAAACCTGTTCTTATCCCACAAAAATGAAACTGAACTTCAAGAACCTCTCAACAAAGAGCATCAGAATGTGGATCAATGGTTCAAAGCAAACAAACTATCCCTAAACATTGTCCCAATAAAAACCAACATAATATCGAGGACCTTCATTTCCAGATCAAAATAAATGGAGAGAAGGTAAGGAGAGTGAAGACGACTAAATTCTTGGGGGTTCTCATAGATAGAGTTAAGGCGGTGAGTGTACATGCTGCGGCTCAGCACTCAATGTATCGGTAGTCTTTAGTTGGTTTATTAGCAGTTCACTGTTTACTAAATGCCGCATATGCACAGAGCCTTACGTAAGATACAGCCGAAACGAACTACTCAGCATCGGATTGATGCAAGACAGTTGCATCTCGAAGAAATCAAACACCGGACACGACATCCCAACAAAGCTCATCAGTGGATTACTCTCCCAGCCAGGAAGTGACGGAGGCGGCGTCGAGAGCGCAGGCAGAAGAGGGGCTGTCGATCCGGAGTACGAGCTAGGCTTAGCTGACAACTGCACAAGCCTTCATTACCGAGCCTCTTCGTCACGAATGCAAGATCACTTCCCAACAAGATTGAAGAGCTGGAACTCACTATATCCATGCAGAAAACATCCAGGACTGCTGTAATATGGTGATCACTGAGAAGTGGCTCACCCCGTACATCCCGGCTGAAGCTATCAAGCTAGCGGACCGCATAGCACACCGAGCCGACAGGACACCAGACTCCGGTAAGACCAGAGGAAAGGGAGTTTGTGTTGACACAAACAGCAACTGGTGGACAAACGCTATGACAACGGATACATACTGCTCGGCAGACATGGAGTATTTATCCGTAAGATGTCGCCCCTTCTATCTGCCGGGCAAATTCACATTCATTGTCACTGCTGTTTATACACCTCCTGATGCCAACACCAAAACAGCTTTGGATTCCTTGCTGCCATTGGCAATCAACAATGAGTGACCACCTTCAGTGTTTGTATGGTTAAGGCAGCCTGAACAATAGGGCCCCGCCTTGACTACCAATGTACAAAAGTAAATAAAAATAAAGAAAGAAAGAAATATATATATATTGTGGCAACCCGGCCCAGGCCAATTAAGGAGATTCAGAGCACCTGAGGAACAAGTGGAGAAGCAGGGCTGAAATAGCCCGCTTCTCCACTCATTCGGGGCTCTCCCAGCCCTGGAGCTCCTGCACGGAGAGACCGGTTCTCGTGGGTGACAGGATTCCACCCACGAAGGAGGGGACCGTTGATTCCTCTCAGGTTTTACGTTATTTGTGTTTTGAGAGACTTCGTTATGTTCTGGATTAAACATGCCTTTTTTGGCTTTTCCCCTCAAAGTTGTGTCCTGGTTGGGAGGAGGTGGTTCGCTCACCGTGCCGGGTTGCCACAGTATATAGATATATATATATCTATATACAGTGGGGCAAAAAAGTATTTAGTCAGCCACCAATTTTGCAATTTCTCCCACTTAAAAAGATGAGAGAGGCCTGTCATTTTCATCATAGGTATACCTCAGCTATGAGACAAAATGAAAAAAAAAAATCTAGAAAATCACATTGTCTGATTTTTAAAGAATTTATTTGCAAATTATGGTGGAAAATAAGTATTTGGTCAATAACAAAAGGTCATATCGATACTTTGTTCAATGCTCTTTGTTGGCAATGACAAAGGTCAAACGTTTTCTGGAAGTCTTTACAAGGTTTTCACACACTGCTGCTGGTATTTTGGCCCATTACTCCATGCAGATCTCCTCTAGAGCAGTGATGTTTTTGGGCCTTCGCTGGGCAACACAGACTTTCAACTCCCTCCAAAGATTTTCTATGGGGTTGAGATCTGGAGACCGGCTAGGCCACTCCAGGACCTTGAAATGCTTCTTACGAAGCCACTCCTTTGTTGCCCGGGCAGTGTGTTTGGGGTCATTGTCATACTGAAAGACCCAGCCACGTTTCATCTTCAGTGCCCTTGCTGATGGAAGGAGGTTTTCACTCAAAATCTCGAGATACATGGCCCCATTCATTCTTTCCGTCACACGGATCAGACGTCCTGGTCCCTTGGCAGAAAAACAGCCCCAAAGCATGATGTTTCCACCCCCATGCTTCACTGTAGGTATGGTGTTCTTTGGATGCAACTCAGCATTCTTTCTCCTCCAAACACGACGAGTTGAGTTTTTACCAAAAAGTTCTATTTTGGTTTCATCTGACCATATGATATTCTCCCAATCCTGTTCTGGATCATCCAAATGCTCTCTAGCAAACTTCAAACGGGCCCGGACATGCACTGGCTTTAGCAGGGGGACACGTCTGGCACTGCAGGATTTGAGTCCCTGGCGGCGTAGTGTGTTAGTGATGGTAGCCTTTGTTACTTTGGTCCCAGCTCTCTGGAGGTCATTCACTAGGTCCCCCTGTGTGGTTCTGGGATTTTTG
This sequence comes from Melanogrammus aeglefinus, assembly GCA_900291075.1. NCBI lineage: Eukaryota > Metazoa > Chordata > Actinopteri > Gadiformes > Gadidae > Melanogrammus > Melanogrammus aeglefinus. The sequence goes on along the minus strand of OLKM01002813.1, from coordinate 37,002 downwards.
TTCAGCGTTCTTGTGATCATTTTGACCCCACAGGTTGAGATCTTGCGTGGAGCCCCAGATCGAGGGAGATTATCAGTGGTCTTGTATGTCTTCCATTTCCTAATAATTGCTCCCACAGTTGATTTCTTAACACCAAGCTGCTTACCTATTGCAGATTCAGACTTCCCAGCCTGGTGCAGGTCTACAATAGTGTTTCTGGTATCCTTTGACAGCTCTTTGGTCTTGGCTATAGTGGAGTTTGGAGTGTGACTGTTTGAGGTTGTGGACAGGTTTCTTTTATACTGATAAGGAGTTCAAACAGGTGCCATTAATACAGGTAACGAGTGGAGGACAGAGGAGCCTCTTAAAGAAGAAGTTACAGGTCTGTGACAGCCAGAAATCTTGCTGGTTTGTCGGTGACAAAATACTTATTTTCCACCATAATTTGCAAAAAAAAAACAATGATTTTCTGGATTTTTTTTTCCATCGTCTCTCATAGCTGAGGTTTACCTATGATGAAAATTACAGGCCTCTCTCGTCTTTTTAAGTGGGAGAACTTGCACAATTGGTGGCTGACTAAATACTTTTTTGCCCCACTGCATATATTTTTTTTAATATAAAATGATTCAGTTATAATATTCTAAGTAGACATGTAGGCCTAGCTTTTATTAAATTAACGTTATAACAAGATGATGCTAGAGCGTGCATTGCGTAGCCCGCCCCCCCTTCTGAAGTCCAAAAAAATATACCGATTGAAAAGCATTGGATTAATATAGAATTAATTTAAGATTAAAAGAAATATTATGTATGTATAAATATACAATTATTTAGATAGCCTCTAATATTTAGACCATGTAGAATTCATTCAATTATTATTATAACAAGATCTGTAGCCTAATTGACCGTTGAAAATCCAATTCCACCAATTTGTAAGTGTGGTTCAGGTATACCAGAAAATATTAAACTATTCATAATATAAAAATGATGTAAAAGATAAGGTTGTGGGCCATATTCGGTTAAAATTCAGCCTCTGCTGGCCCAGAACTAGATCGTCATTTCCTCATTACACGCTTTAATTTAATTATATTTAAATTATTATGACCATGGAGCCTTTATTTTCTTTTCCTTATCATTGCATTCTTTCTCGTTATATCGATGTGAATTCTCGAAACGGTGGAAAAGAGAGAGGGAGCCATAGATAATGGACAATTATTGGGCATACACATCTCAGAGAGATGTGACTTATCATGGATAATGAACACCACAGCAATAGTAAAGATAGCACAGCAGCGTTTACACTTTCTCCACACACTAAGGAAAGCCAATCTCTCCCTACAGCACCTGAGGTCCTATCACTGCTCCATTGAGAGATGCTCACCTACAGCATCCTGTCGTGGTATGGTAGCAGTTTTGATGCAGACAGGAAGTCACTGCAGAGGACTATAAAAACTGCAAAAAACATCATCAACCAACAGCTACCTACCATGGACACCATCTTCAACTCCCGATGCTTGCAGAAGACGCACAACATTCTGAAAGACTCATTCCACCCTGCCAATTATCTGTTTGAACTGCTGCCCTCGGGGAAACGTTACAGGTTTATCAGAAGACGCACCACAAGATTCCTGAACAGTTTCTATCCCAAAGATATCGCCATACTCAACCCTGACCTGAAAACAAACCCACTAGTTCTGACAGCATTAATTTGTGACATCCACACCTGATGCAATGCTGTGCACTTTATTTATTTTGCACTACTCTTTTAAGTTTACGATGATCCCGAGTTGATGGTATAGCGTATGACGACATTAATGTACTGAGTGAATGAGAATGTATTTTTTTATTGACTATTATGCTACCTTTCTTTTTTTAATGAGTCCAGTACATGAGTGCATTGCATTTCGTGTTCCTGTGCAATGACAAATACATCTAAATCTAGATGACTGCCTAAACTTCAAACACCGTATTGACTACCTTGTGAAATAACTATCAAAAAAGGTTCGTCTGTTCTTTAGGCTGAGACACCTGCTTTCTCATGCAACACTCCCTATTTTTTATAAAACTCTTTGAACCTCACTTAAACTACTGCAATGTCATATGGTGTAACACTTACCCTAGTCAGACAAAAAAACCTGTAAATTTCCCCCCCCCAAAAAAATCATCTGCGCCATATCATGGTCTGATTTCAATGCCCCAACCCAGTCTATTTTTGCTAGTTATGGTCTTCTAAAACTCACCGAATATAACCCACCACACCAGAAATACGCACCTCATCACGGAGAAAAAACATTAAAACGCACTGGCATGGGTCTGGTGTGCCGGGGACCGCAAAACTGTGATGTCTATTCTCATTCTCAAACCAAAGAAACGATTGAGCAAATTGTATTTGTTAACTGATCTGGGATCTACCACTATTTGTAGTATGAATGAGATGTATGTAATATATATGGTAATATATGTGTCCCCCCCCCCCTTCTTTGTGCATGTCCTGGCCCCCTAGCATAAACTTTAGGTAGCTTCTTTGAGGAAATTTCTTTTTTGTCTCCGCCGACGTATCATGTATGGAAATAAAAATCATTCAAAATATTAGAAAAAGTCCAAAGGTATTTTGGGCCAAATTTTCTGTGACGTAGAAGGCGTCACATTAAACTAAGGGAAATATAGAGATTTGGATCTACCTCTTTCGTTCCTGAACCCTGTATGCAAGGTAACTTTCAAGTTGACTATTGGCGCATTTCCACCGGAGGGTGCGGGTCGGTTCAGACTGCAAAGGTGCGGCACAGGTCATGTTTCCACGTTACCTTCTCCGTTGGGGTACTGAGACGCCTGAAAGGGTGCCAGCAAGTTCGAACCACACACGGCGTCTGTTTATTGGTCGACCGAATCGCACAGGGGGATAATAAAAAACAAACACATTACCTGCGACTGTGTCGGGCTGCTTTGAGATCACGATGCTTACGTAGCTGCCGCAGCTATCCCCTAACGGCTTAAACCCCGCCCTACCATAAGGGTACTGTCGGCAGTGGAAACGAGAGCCGTAACTGAGCATGGCTATACCGCACCTTCGCTACTGGCCTGAGGACTGAAAAGCACCACATGTACACTAGGTCCATTTTTCATTTGTGCCAGGTTGCCAGAGATAGACCTTTTGTAAGCTTGAGAAGACCTGGACCAAGATGTAACCAGGGTGAAATGACATGTTTGTTTTATTGAAACTTCCCCAAATACTGATTAACATAGAGCCAGTTTATGATTAGGATTATGCATGATTACATCAGGTACCTTTTGTAAACTTTCAAACTCCAATGTTAATGTATAGGCGATACCTGCACGGTCGCTTTAAGAAAAGTCTGTGTTTTGCGCCGTCTATGCAGTGCAAAGCTCAGTCTGCGCTAACCTAACTGAGGTGAGGGATGTTGTTTGTTTTGACTTCATATTTGAGCATGTCATTTGTTTTGTAGACAATACAAATATGTAAGGTGCAACTTAAGGTGTTAGAATTAAGGCTTTGAACATTGAGTGATGCTGGCATTTCAACCTACACTTTGTTAAGGCACATTTTAAGAGTTTTATTGTACACACGTGTGTCCCAGTGCTACATGGTTTACCCGTGTGTTTGTTTGCTAGGAGGGGAATGCTGACACGTGTATTGTGTACTAGATGCTTTTCTTTTGGCTTGTGCAGGTTTTATCTGTTCGATATATAATATCAATGCTGGTCATATTTACGTTTGTGGGAATTCAGCAAATCGCATTAAGTATCCTATTTTATTTTTCATATTATTTTGTTTAATATATATTTCAGTTACGGCTGCTCGATTATGGGAAAAATCGGTAACACTTTATAATAAAGGTGCCATAATAAATAGCACAAGTTAATAGTTTTTTCATCAAAAAGATTAGTTGTTGACCCTGACCCTAACCCTAACCCACGGCCCTAAACCTAACACACGGCCCTAACCCTAACCCGTAACCCTGTTACCAATGAAAAAAAATTATTAACTTGTGCCAAATAGATATTTTAGTAACAATTAACTAATATAAACAAAGGGTTAGGTAATGACTAGTTTGCTATTTATTATGGCACGTTATTATAAAGTGCTACCAAAAAACCATAATCACGATTATTTTGGTTAATATTGAAATCACGATTATTCAAAGGATTATTTTTGAGTTTGAAAACATGCATTTATTCAGCATGCCTCTCCTATTTTTTAGTTTTTTTTGTAACTGAGAACTTTGAAATTTTGCCTTAAAAAAATACACAAAATGGTAAATAAGAAAATGTTCCAATCTAAAATAATGTACAGATATGTATCCAGCTGTTCTGCCCTTTCTGTAAAACATTAAAAAAAAATTAAAGTAATAATTTAAAAAAAATCGACAAACATGATTATGTATTATTTCAGGATATCAGCAGTCTGCTTAAACCTAACCTGGGGTACAAACCTGTATGGGGTACTAGATGCTCAGTGACTTTTCTTTTGGCTCATGCAGATCCAAGTAAATAGCCAGCCTCCATTGTGGTCCAGTCCCTCTTCCGCACAGAGCAGACCAATTTATTCGTTACACTGACATAATAGTGTCATGACAGCCAGTCTAAGATATCTTAATGACAACTAAAAATGGTACCACTCTACTTGAGGTCAAATCATTTATTCATTCTACTGTCATAATGGTGTCATGACAGCCAGTCTAAGATATCTTAATGACAACTAAAAATGGTACCACTCTACTTGAGGTCAAATCATTTATTCATTCTACTGTCATAATGGTGACATGACAGCCAGCCGTCATGATATCTTAATGAGATATCAAAATGGTACCACTTCAGGTCTGAGAATGTTTTCATGACACCGTCATAATGGTGTCATGACAATCAGTTTTGTGAAATATCCTGTTGCAGGAGGTATCTGACCAAGTGCTAGAAATTACATTTTTTTTGCACATCTAATTACAATAATCATTATGTCAACATTTCATGAAAAAAAAGAGGTGCATTTTCTGTTTGAAAGAGACATCCTCTGGAAATGCCATCCTCGTTAATGTCGAGTTGTCATTATAAAGACATCCCAAACAAATTGAATGTCAACTTGTCATGACTAAGACAACTTCCGGTTATGTCACAATCAAGCCATATAAACGTCATAAAACGTTTATGACATGTTTAAACCGTTTCTGACAAGTTCATGACAGTGTCATGTATGATGGAAAGATTCACAGTCCCACTCCCCATACAAAATGGCGATAAGAAACCTGTCAGACCAAAGTCGGACAGACCTGTGGGGGAGAGTTAATGTGTCGCCTGGGGCTGAGTTTCATTTGCACTAACACAGGCCTCACGGTTACCTTCAATGCAAGCCCCATGATCCAACCATACTCGTGTGCGTTACGCGCACCAGGATGCTTTTTATTAATGGGACTTGCTGCAAGAGGGACTGCGGTCAATAGCTGACACACTGATAACCAACGCAAACCACTGCAGAACCAGCCAGAAATACAATACATGCCCACAGAGATTTGCATTATACTGCTAGAATGTCTTAAGATGGACAATTAAGGGAGGTTGAGGAACTATGGTTCAACATACAGGCCAAGACAACCCAAGTACAGTTTACACCAATAGGCGATCAGAGGAATAACACCAGTTTTCAACCCATTGTTGGAAGCCGGTGTCATAATTATGTGTCCGTATTCACCATGCAGTACCCCAATATTTCCATGCTTTTATAGACCTTAAAATGGCCCTTATGCCCTCACCTACTTTAGATTTGCCGGACCGCAAACACTCCTTCACACAGACTGTGTGGCAGCAAAATGGATACTATTACACCCCTGCCACCTGGGAATGATGTGCAGCATTTTGATGGTTATAGGCGGAAGAATCTGATGACAGGTATAAGTGAAGTGGGCTATGCCATTGCAACGCAGGACTGTGTGGTGGAATCGGCAAAGTTACCATCTAACCTTTCAGCCCAGGCGGCTCAGCTGTTCGTCCTTGCTAACCTAAATGTTTGTTCCCCGTCAATGCTAATTTGACACATGGTAGAGACCATGTATTAAAGGGGGGGTTGATAAGATAGCGTTGACCAGCACTGGTATGCACCAAGATGGGGAATCCCAAAGAAATCATCCAGTGACAATGATTCACATTTTGTGATCCAAGCCACCTAGCAGTTGTCCAAGTATGTAGAATTGACCTACACACCCATTGTGCATACCACCCTCAGAGTGGTGGGACAGTAGAGGGGGAGAATGGTCCCGTAAAGAACAAACTGGCCAATGCAACTGCGGAAACAGTCTCTGATCAGGGCAATGGTAAATAGTCTTTACCACCATCCAAAGAAGGGCAACTCCACGATACATGGATTACTATCGGAGACATGCCTGGAACTCACCAAGGTGGTTGGGACAATTCCAACTCCGGTGGATCACATGCGTCAGCAAGGTAGCCAAGAGTGCTACCTGGATTCACGCAAGCCACTGCAAACGCTCTCCATCACCAACTACAAAGCTCAAATTTGACCCAACCCTCTTGGCTGTCACCCCAACACTAAAACCTGGTTAAGTGCTAGTAACTCACCCTTACACACACAATCACCTCAGAACCAGGCCCAAAAGACTGCTCTGGCCTGGTGAGAGGTGAGGCCAGAATCAACATAATTCAGAATGGACCCCAGACTTGGACCATGGTATCGATTGGATTGATAGTGTGAGTTTTATTTCAGGTGATGTTCAATGATTTTGAACTACCTTCCGTAAAAGCGAATGGTGGCAAAAATATCTGCACCGGGAGCCCAGGGTCAGACATAATAGATTGGGAACATATGTTTTTGTGATCAAGTGATTATTTTTAATCCGGCTGGCATGTGATGATAAATAATCAAAGGGGGGAGTGTGATGGAAAATTTCATTTGTTGCTACCTTTTAGTCATACAGGTTTTTTTTCCCATTCCTTGTATTGTCTTGCCACCCTTCTTTTCCTCAGTGCCATCTATGTACTAACCCTTGGGCTTGGTTCAGCCAGCTCACCACTGGAGTGAGTGACGTCGTCAAAATGTTAACCCTTGTGGTCTGGTCAGCTGTCCTACCTCCTCAGAGTCAATCAAAATGTTAACCTTTGTGCTCTGGTTAGCTGGCCCACTCTCCTCAGTGGCATCTTAATGTAAACCCTTTTCTATGGGTAACTGGCCTGCCTTCCTCAGAATCAATCGTGATGTTATCTTCGTACTTGGTAGAACAGTCACAGGACATCCTCTTTTGCATTCTTCTGCATGATGAGAACACAGTCAACTCTGTGTCTTGAGTAAACATTACCTGATTTGAAAATTGACATCTGCAATGTGGGGAGAATCTGAAACTGTATAAAAAAGCTGTTTTTTTTTGTATTCTGGACTCACTCTGCTAGAGAGAAGTCCAATATATGCATGCATTAAACCTAGGTTATATTTGTTCTACAAGTGTTGTGTGCTTTTTGCATTTAGAAAGCTCATCTTACCCCGGCCACGACACATGTCATAGTTATGGCAGTGACATGTCACTCTTATGTAGGTACTAGAGATGCTGCGATCAGCATTTTTGGGCCCGATCACCAAAACTGTGATCTGCCGATTGCCGAACACAGAATAGCAGGGGAATGGGAATCTTCCATATCTTTTATCTATAATCTGGATAAGTGGCAAGCAGCAGTTTCTGTTCCAATAGTTTCTGTTCTTTGGATCCTCCAGGACTGAAACATCAAAGCCTCCGTGGAATGTGTCATATACGGTCCGTAAATGTGTCTGCGCGCATACTGCTGTCATTACGGTACTGAAATGTGCCTGCGCACATACTGAGCTATGCAAGTTCTCAGTAAACGACACTGAACATTGAACTGCCTAGTAGGAGACATTGCCCTTCAATTTGTTTTAATTTTCTTAATTTTAAATAAAAAATCTCAATTTTAAATAAAAAATAATAGTTGCATGCAGGGTTCAAAATTAGCGGACGCCAGTCGCCAGTGGCGACTAACTTTGAACCTTTGGCGAGTGAAGGAAGCCGGCTAACCGGCCACTCTGGCGAGTGAAAAAAATAGTGTCCGGTCAAACTACTTTGATGATCCTCCCGCCCCGGCTGTGACGCTTGGGTTGTGCGCAGATGTCGTGCAGATCTTCAAGCTCACAACATGCTGTAAAGCAAGGATTTGTGAGCTTGTAGATCTGCGATCCGCCATTATCTCTGTTAGTCCCTCCCCGTATCCAGGGAGACCGAGACGCGATTTGTGTTCAGCTCCGACAAGCGGTAAAGGAGAGGAGAAACAAACCACAGAAAAGAGGCCGTAACTGTTCCCCGGTCGAAAAATGTGGAGGCACATTCCGGGAGTGCGTCCACCCTCCAAATCCCCGAGAATGGAAAAAAACAACCAGGCTAATCACCGTAGCGACATCGCTGGACGGCGCGACGTCGCTCGCGGCATGTCAGGACAGGCTCATTGAAAAGTACACATTCTAATCACTTTTCCTTGCTCGCTCGCGTCGCTGTCGCATCGCTGTATGTCAGGACGGGGTGTTACGCTAGAAAGTTCAACCAGAGATGGTTCACGACAGAATCAGGCCAACAAAGAGAATGGCTAGAGAATGGTTAGATTAAGTGAAGTAAAGTTGATTAGTTCATTTATCTGCTTTAACAATGCAAGTTAATACATTAAATGTTAATATTTTTAAGCAAAGAAAGTATGTTTTATAAATAAACCTTTAAGGAAAACAAAGGCAAATTTGACTCATTCCCTTATTCCACACAATAATAAGCTAATATTGCTATGATATGTGTTAAAAATGCTTATGAGTGTATTATAAGAGTTAAACACATTTAAAAATATACAATACACGATGAAAAATATACAAAACAGCTATACATCATTTTTGGCCAGTAAAAAATCTTTCTGGCCAGTAGATTTTTAAAGCTCACTAGCCAGTTGGCCAGTGAGCAAAAAAGTTAAGTTTGAACCCTGGTTGCACGAATAATATACGTTATGTGATCAGCTTTTTTGATCAGTGCTTTTGTGGTGCTCCGATCAAACAATTTTTTTGCCAATATTGGCCGATCATGATTGGCGTCCGATCAACCAGAGCATCTCTAGTAGATACCTTCAAATAAAGTGCTACCATTTCTTTACGTCTTAATGTTGTCTTTTGTGGCTTTACTAATACATATTTTCAACCTCACTTTTTTGCATTTTCTGCAGGAATGCATATTCTATGTTTAATTTGTTCAGTCAGAAAAGTTGATTTTATATGTGGCGGGTCTGATATGATGACTGATAAGAGGAGGGCCCTATGAGATCGCCGTCAAGGCATCTACATAAAAAACCAAGATGGATGTCAATGGCCAATGTGTCACAGGTTACGCTGCGATTGGTTGTAGGTCTATCCACTTGCATACAGAAGCATTTTGGTTTGAGGCTGTTGATAACCCATCTCGGAAAAAACGCTAATTAATTGGTTCCAAAGTAATACACATTTGCAAATCAGTCTGACGATGTCAGGCTAAGAGAGCTACTCACTTGGGAAACACAGGGCAGATCAATGGGCTGGTGGTCTGCTGCTAGCTCAGGGAGATTGGTGAAACTGGGGGGTCTCAAGTCCTCCACGGAACCAACTGAGGCCGAGGTTTGGTCCCCTTCACTACAGGGGTTCCTCTCCAACCAGGACTCAGACAGGTTCTGATCAGTGTGGAGAACAAGAAAATACAGTAAATACTTAACACCACCATACTAGGAGAATAGGACAATAGATTAACCTGGTACTACAGTTCTAACCTGGTACCACTGTATATCCTACAGGGACAATAGGACCACTAGCAGACTCACCTGGTACTACAGTATTAACATAGTACCACAGTAGAAATTTACAAACATGCTAGAGGGACAACAAATCCATGTGTGCGTTTGTGCACCAGTGTTTCGGTGGAGTTGTGGAAGGCCTCGACAAGCTCCAGGCCAGGAGGTTCAGAAAGTGACTCCTCTTCGAGAACCTGACAGATCAACAAACTTCATGTCAATGCAGCTTATGCCAACACATTTCCTGTTCACACACCATTACACCAACAGACTGTTGTTAATGCAAACAAGAAAAATCGGACATCCAAAATCGCATTAACTATTTACATCAGCAGCAACGCAAACAGGAAACTGTACAAATGATACAACTACAGACCGTCATGCTTTCAAAATTAACCAGTAGTCACGTAGCACAGTCCAAGTAAACATTGGCTTGTAGCGCCGACTGCTATCGAGATGAATGATCAATACATATAACAGATAATTATAGGTCTATGAATATAGTTTACCACTATAAACCCAAGGAGGCGCGCAGGATGGCATATTGACGCACAAATCTTTGGATAGATGGCACAGCAGGCGGTTTCTAATTTATATTTGCGTTCAAATGTTTGCTCACTTTGTATATTAAGATTTAAAACTAATTGATTACAAGGAAAGGATGACCTCAATAAAGTGCATTTATTACATAAAAATAACTATAAACTTTGTAACAACATAGCACTAAGTGAAAACATTAGAGCTGTCAATCTTCCTTTATAATCCCATTAGAATATAGTAATTTTAGTAATCAAATTATATTAAAAAAAATGTAATGCTCAATTTAGCCAAATCTTTTTTTTTTTTTTTTAATACTTTATTTTTCGTTTTATATATGTGAACAACAAACAAGCGAACAAACAAACAAAAGAGGGCTAGGACATGACAATACACACATTTGGAAGCCGGTACAAAAAAGAAAAGCATAGGTGCAATACACAATACAAATATTTCTGACATTGGAATGGAATGAAATAGAATCAGGAGTCTTTATGTTTGTAGCGATCCCATTTTTTCCAATACTCCTCTCCTTTATCTTTTTGAAGCCGCAGCACAAAAGTCAAATTCTCCATTGCCTGGATAGAGTTTATAATGTTTGTTAAGGAGTCTTCATGGTTAGGAGGATTCTTCTGGGAGCCAGCATTTAGTAATTGCTTTTTTACTTGCAACCATGAAAATCTTCAGGAGGTAACGGTCTCCATTACTGAGACCTTCAGGGAGTTCTCCAAGATATAAACAGTTAAAAGAAAAGTCAAATATTATGTCCAGAGTCTCCACAATTAACTCTCTCACTTCCCTCCAAAAAGGTATAATACAAGGACAAGACCAAAAAACATGAACATAATCTGCAGAAATCCCACCACACTCCCTCCAGCAGGAGACCTGCGTACCGCAAAATTTTGATGTCTGGTTAGGGGTAATAAAAAATCTTATCAAATTCTTCCAACAAAAATCTCGCCAGAAATAAGAGTTTGTGGAAGTGGATTGATTTTTCCAAATTTGAAGCCACGTTTCTTCTGGAATTACTATATTAGCTTCTTTTTCCCAGCGCTGTCTAATATAATCTGTTGAGTTTTTATTCAATAAAGTAAAGCTTTTGTATAGTTTTCCAGTGATACCTTTGGTACTTTTGGAATCATAAGCTTCTATAAAAATTTGAATTATTTTCGAGGGTTCAGTTAAATTAGGGGTCTTTATTGTTTTCAGAAAAAAGTGGCGGATCTGTAAGTAACGATAAAAATCTTCTTTACCCAACTCAAAAGATTGACGTAAATCCTCAAAAGATTTTAGGTTTCCGTTCTTTATTATCCTACAGAAGGAGGTGATTCCTCGCTTAGTCCATTGTTTGTACCTATGGTCCTGTAAAGCTGGAGGGAAGTGTGGATGGAATGCAGGCCAGCTCAACAACCCAATCTCTCTACAGAGCTGATATTTCTTTATTACATCTGACCACATTTTCAGAGAGAAACTAGTACAATGATTATGTAGCTGGTGAACATCATTAAACCTGCCAGGGAACCCAGAACTGACTGGATAGGTATTTCAATTAAAGATAGCTCAATATCTTTCCACCTAGCTTCATAAGATGGGTTACACCAACATACAAGATACCTCAGCTGAGCTGACAGATAGTAATCTTTAAGACAAGGCAGGGCCATGCCACCCCTCTCCCCCGGCTGTTGTAATGTTGAGTATCTCACCCTTGGTCGTTTATTGTTCCAAATAAATCTTGAAAAATGTTTATCCCACTCTCTGAATTGTTTTGCAGGAATCTCTATTGGAAGTGCTGAAAATAAGTATAATAATCTTGGAAGAATATTCATTTTGATTGTCCGAATTTTTTACTGCCGAGGTCGAGGGGGAGCAAGCTCCACCTGCCCAGATCATCATATATTTTTCTTATTTTATCTGTCTTATAATTAACATCATATAATTGTGAAAAGTCTTTTGTCAGTGAGACACCAAGATATTTAAGTTGTGATTGGTGCCAATTAAATTGGTGCCTGTCCATCAATTGCTTTGAGGGCGTAAAATGAAAGGTCAAGACTTGGGTTTTTTGTACATTCAGTGTATAACCAGAATATTGCCCATAACGTTCCCAGGCTTGTTCATAAGCAATGGGATACCAGATTCAGGATTTTTTAATTGTTGACAAGGACGTCGTCCGCATATAGAAAAATTTTGTTCTCTACACTTCCCACATCTATACCCTCCAGAGCAGTCTCTTCTCTGATAGCCTGGGCAAGGGGCTCGATAAAAAAATTAAAAAGTAGTGGACTTAATGGGCAACCTTGCCTACATCCTCTTTGTAGCATTATTTGATTCGAAAGGCTCCCATTAACTTTTATCCTCGCTGTTGGGGAGGAGTACAGCATTCTTATGCATTGTATAGATGAATCACTAAAACCAAATCTTTCCATAACTTGAAATAAGAAATCCCATCCTACCGAATCAAATGCCTTCTCGGCATCAAGGCTGAGAAGGACTGCGCTTGATGTTCCTTTTGTAATTTGATTAATAATGTTTAGGGCTCTTCTAATATTATCGTGTGTTTGCCTATTACTTATGAAACCTGTTTGGTCCTCATCTATCAAGGAAGGCATTATTGTGTTTAATCTTTTAGCCAATATAGCTGCGTACAGTTTATAGTCTATGTTTAAGACACTTATTGGTCTATACCCTTTGCAGTCCATTTTGTCTTTTCCCTCCTTTGGTATTACTGAAATAAATGCCTCGCTCCAAGATGGCGGGAGAGCCCCACCCCTGAGAGTGTAGTTGAAAGAAGCCTTCAGTAAAGGAACCAAGAGTTTTTTCATGCACTTATACCACTCCGGAGGAAATCCGTCACAGCCTGGTGATTTATTGGCTCTAAGATTTGAGATTCCATTATCTATTTCCTCAGTTGAGATTTCACAAATTAACTCCTCGTTTTGGTTTTTACCTATTGAGGGGAGATCTAAAGAAGAGAGAAATGTTTGAATTGTAAGTCTGTCTGATTTGTCTGGCTGTGTATATAGTAATCTGTAATATTTTTCAAATGCACTCTGAATTTCCTCTAATTTAGTAGTTACCTTATTTGTGATAGGATCCCTAATTTTGTGAATAGAGTTTTCTGCTTGCTGTTTTCTAATTCTCCATGCAAGCATTTTAGACGCTTTAGGCCCTGCCTCATAATATCGCTGTTTCAAAAAATTTCATTTTTTTTTCAAATTTCCTCACTAAGAATTTTGTTCTATCTCCTGCTTAACAGGCCTCATTTGCTCACGTAAAAGAGGGGGTCGTTGTTAGTAGTATGAAGTTGCTCAAGAGTTTTTAATTGCTTCTGCAAGTCTGACAGCTTTTTATCTCTGATCTTTTTTAGCCTAGCACACTTAGCGATGATTTTTCCTCTAAGAAATGCTTTTGCTGCATCCCATAGAATTGCAGGACTGACTTCTCCATTATCATTATGTTCTAAATAGGTTTCTACTTCCTTGGCCATTTCAGTTTTAAATGAATTACTATTTAATAAACCAGTATTCAGCCTCCATAAAGTAGTTTTAGGATTTCTATCTAAAGTAAATTTCAAAGTTAAACCTGAGTGATCAGAAATATCTCTCTGTCCAATTGTGCAATCTTTCACCTTATGGAAATCTCTGCTAAACATGAAGATATAATCGATTCTAGAGTATATATTATGCCTTGCAGAGTAAAAGGTAAAATCACTATCGTGTTTGTGTAAATATCTCCAAATATCTATTAGTCCAAGGTCTTGCAGAATTTTATTTATTTGTTTTTCTAAGAGATTCTTTCTTCTCACTCGATTTGTTGTGTCTAATTTAGGATTAAGAAGTAAATTAAAGTCCCCTGCACATAGACATGTGCCACATGTTTCTGCAGCAATGAGGTTAAATACCTCCCTGAAGAAAGAGATGCTGCTACCAGGGGGTGCATATACGTTACACAGAGTAACTTCTTCCTGCTCTATTTTTCCCCTGACTAGAACAAATCTACCCTCTTTGTCTTTATGTTCTGCGATCAATTCAAAACAAACAGAATTCGGAATAAGAATGGCTACTCCCCTTTTCTTTCCTGTCCTGTGTGAGGAGAAAAAGGTATTTCTAAATCCAATTTTCTTAAATTTCTCATGTTCTATAGCAGACAGATGCGTTTCCTGCAGAAAAACTATATTAATTTTTTCTCGTTTCAACTTTGCAACTATTTTGCTCCTTTTGATGGGATTGTGTTATGCCATTCACATTCCAAGATGTATATTATATATAATACTGCATTTCACATTAGTCACCATAAACATGTTTTCTTGTACCCTTTAAGAATTTCAGGTCAAAGCCCTCACAACACAAACAACACAAGATATAACATTCACTGAACATGTGATAAACTTACAGAACAGGTCTTCCATTTCGGAGGTTCTCTTGAAACCTCTTTAGGTTGAGGGGGGAATGCCACTAAGTGGGGCCCCTCAGCAAACTTAGGAAAAAAGTGGTGGCCTATTATGAAGGTCAGCTGCATCGAACCACTGCTATAATAACTTATATTTAAGGGAGGTCACAGGTTCCACATGAGTCTTTACTGTGCCTTTATGTTTATAGCTTATTTAGCTTATTGTAACATTAAATTAAGGTATTGATTGCTTAAGAACCATGAACTTAGATAGATTAACATATCTCTATAAGGAAGGGGCGGAGAAAATTACTCATCCATTATTATGGCATGCTGGCTGGCCTCTGAAACACCTTCAGCTTCTCGCGTGCGCTCTCCCTGACAGTTATGCGCGGTTCCCTTCTCTCGCCGGAGTCCCTGCTGTACTCCACGGTAGAAGTTTGTTGATTGTCTCCACGGTGATTGTCTTTGGATCTCTCTTAACGATAGCGGAACCCACTGTGAATCCACGTCTCTTTAAATCCGCCGCGGCATCCTCGCGCGTTGCTGTACGGTGACCGTGCCTGAAATCGAAGTGCACCGCCATCCTCGTCAGCGGAGTTTGGAAGCGGATCCTTTTTTCTTTGAGCACTTTTTTGATGGGAGTGTACTCTTTCCTCCTCTGCTGTACATTCTCGGCGTAATCGTGGTCAAAGTACACTCGCTTTTCTTGAACACAGATGGGTTTCTTCCATGCAGCGAGGAGGATTTTCTCCTTAATATTAAACTGTAGGAACCGTAGCACTGTAGAGCGCGGGGGCGCGCCCGCAGGTGGCTGTGGGCCGAGCGACCTGTGTGCTCTCTCAATTCCCAGACTCCCCTCTCCGCGGAGGCCCACGTTGTCCCCCAGTTCAGTCAGAATCATATGTTCCACATACCGTAGCATAGAAGAGCCCTCTGCGTTTTCGGGGATGCCATAAATCCTTATGTTGTTACGCCTTGAGCGCCCTTCCAAGTCCGTTATCTTCTCCTGGAGAAACTTTTGATTGTCAAGCAGTTGGATAAGAGTGTCTTTAACGCCAATGTCCCATTTCTCCTTCCCTGTCATGTTCTTCTCAATTTCTCCCAGTCGTTCCGCCACCTCCTCTATTTTGCCGGTAGCGGCACTCACTTGTTGGTTAATTTCGGTAGTCAGCTCGTCCAGTTGCTTTTTCATGTCTTCTTTAAAGCTTGTTCTTACTTGCGACAGTTCTTTTTTCATTTCTGATTTAAGATCCCGCATTCCAGCGGCTACCACCTCACTCACCACTCTCCTCAGGGAGCTGAGTGTGGCAGGTGCAGTCTCATCCTCCGTGTCGTCGCCATTTTCACTGCGAGTTTCGCTACTGCTAGCATTGCCGTTGTTTCGAGTTTCTCGGTCGGTTTGACTCTGAGACCTGGCTCCCTCCTTTTTCTTTTTACCCCCACCCATCATTCTTTGAGTTTAACTCACTTTAGCCGTGTTAAGAACTTGAATTACGGGGTATTATTTATGTCGATGCAGGAGCTCCTTTCTATGCTGCCATTCTAGTTGCCGGGCCACCGGAAGTCAGCCAGTACCATTTAGCCAAATCTTAATAATTATTATGTACCCATATATTGAATACTCAGGCTTATGCATTGCCAATGGCACTAATCAACGTTATGCCCACTAGAGCGCAGTCTACCAATAACAATTTTTTCTTGCCGAGCAAATAAGGCAGTAAAAGGTATTATATTAACGTCGCCTCTTGATGGCGTCAATATAATTAGCCGTATTGTCCATGGGGAGAGCACTGACTCACATTTTTACATTGAACCCAATTGTTGGTTGCGATTTTTTCAACTCGAAAACAAAACGAAAGCAATTTCCGTTTGGTGTCAAATTGATTTGGCCCAAGGTGGATTTTCTACGGCTTTCATCTGCTAATTTATCCGTTTAAGCATTCACAGTCAGGTATTTTTGTCGTAGTCACCATGGCCAGTGTGCAAGTTGTAGGATATGGAGGAGGTTACAGCCTATTTACGTTCCACAAGTGTTTTTACTACATCCATATTGGTAAGCTACATTAGGTCTATCGTAGACCAAAAATTATCGCAATCTGTTACATGTTTTTATCATTCATCTCGAAAGCAGTCGTAGCTACAAGCATTGTTTAATTGCACAATATAGGTGGCTTTTGTTTCGTTTTTATTTCGGATACAAAATGTCTTTTCACCATCGCGATTATTATAGAAATATGCCACATATTTGCATTGCGGCTGACATGGGATAACATGAGGCATTATAGCTTTTTCTCTCACTTTTTATTGACCTGGGAAAAAAGCACAACTAACAATCGTGTTAAAGGTGAAAGGACCTTTATGTTAACAAACATGGATTTAAAGGTAATGGGAAACATCAAGGCCGGGAAAACAATATCAAGGTCTTATCCATATGTTGATAAAAAAATTATTGTGACAGACTTACCGAATACTGACAACGCTGTCCTGTGATTGGTTGGGGAGTTATGGTTGTGGTCGCGTTCTCTTCTTCGTCCTCTAGGTTAATCAGCCCATCTCTCAGATAGAGACTCTTCAGGTGATCCCGGACACCCCCCTGAAACAAACAGACACATGTAAAGATGAAGACAGATGGATAAAAGGTCCAACATACGGACAGCTGGTAATTCATTTTTTCTTTGTTGATATTTAAATACACTGGTAAATTTCATGACAATAAGAGCTTAAACAAACATGTTCTGCTATGCATGTACTGCATACGTGTGTGTATGCCCTGAATGGTGGTTTTTATGCATCAGTGTTCCCTCTCTAATTTTACAGGCCAATTTTCTTATTTATTTGTATGTGAATATAATTTGAAGATTAAAGAACAAGGAATGAAATTCGAGTGGGATTATATAGAAAGATTTACAATTCTACCATGTTCATTATGTGATATGTTTCGCATAGTTCAGAATTATTTTATTCAATAAATGCACATATCAAAGTTATTCTCTCCTTGTGATCACTTTGCTTTTGTTATACCAACTGAAAATAACAATGTAAATCACAGGCCACCTGCTTTACCATCTGGCCAAAACCGTCTGCACCAATATGCGATCTCACTCACCTCGATAGTTAATTTTTTTTCGGTGAGTACCAGCAGAGCAGAATGTTTTTTAGGGGAAACACTGTGCATGTATACAAGCATGCATGCGTACTCGCGTTTGAACAGAAATGACAGGGTTGCTGGTGTGTGAACTAACAGTGGTGCCGGGGGGGCAGCAGGGTCGGGCGTGGCCCTGCTCCAGCAAGACGGAGTGTACGTAGCAGTCATCCTCCGTGTGTGTGTCACACAGCAAGAGCTGCAGCGCATCACCGTGGTAACCGTGGAGGACAGCCACCAGCGTGCGGTCGCTGCACAGGCTCTGGAAGGAGGCAGTGGCCACAGCGCTCCAGTCGCCCTGCAGGGGGAGCAGACGACACACACATACATACAGGTCATCAGAAAGCGCCCAATCATGTGTCAATCACGCAGAGGTAAACTGAGCCAGTTGACAGTTGTTTTTCTGTACGTTTATCCATTTATAAAAAGGAGAGTTGTCCTTTAAAATGTGAACAAAAGAAACATTACACTGTGTTTATCCATTTGAAAGACTTTGAACAACTTCAAATTATTTAACATATTGTGGTTAACATATCAGACAAAATGGGAAACAGGAGAGAATCGTAGTCAGATTGCCGGATTTGATATACAAGTTAAACACACACACACACACACACACACACACACACACACACACACACACACACACACAACACACACACACACACACACACACACACACACACACACACACACACACACACACACACACACAACTTACAGAGACGGGTTGAACTCCCGTGAGCATTGCAGGGACAGCCTGAGCAGGAAGTTGAGAGTAACAGGATCTGGAATAACAGGACGACATAAAAAAACCTATCGAGAAACACTTCCCTTGTGTTCACACCACACTGAACAGACTGGGTTTCATTTACTCCAGTCAAACTCAGCCCTTAGAAAACAGAAGATACCCCCCAAACTCGACGTTACAACACACTAACCTGTATGGGATTTAAGACCTAAAACAAATGGGTCCCATGTTGTATTAATTGTGTAAAGGAATACTTTACTTTCTCTAGATTTAGGTTCAGTGAACAAAACAAGCATTGTGTGAATGCACTGAATTCCATTGTCCAGGTCGGGTTTTCTATTTGTTTGAGGCTACAATATCCAAAGAAGAATACTTAGCAATCCTATGAGGGATATTCACAAAACCTAACACGACGTCAATAATTAAAACTCTTTATGTGGACTATATACACTGCTCAAAAAAATAAAGGGAACACTTAAACAACACAATGTAACTCCAAGTCAATCACACTTCTGTGAAATCAAACTGTCCACTTAGGAAGCAACACTGATTGACAATCAATTTCACATGCTGTTGTGCAACTGGAATAGACAACAGGTGGAAATGATAGGCAATTAGCAAGACACCCCCAATAAAGGAGTGGTTCTGCAGGTGGTGACCACAGACCACTTCTTAGTTCCTATGCTTTCTGGCTGATGTTTTGGTCACTTTTGAATGCTGGCGGGGCTTTCACTCCAGTGGTAGCATGAGACGGAGTCTACAACCCACACAAGTGGGTTAGATAGTGCAGCTCATCCAGGATGGCACATCAATACGAGCTGTGGCAAGAAGATTTGCCGTGTCTGTCAGCGTAGTGTCCAGAGCATGGAGGCGCTACCAGGAGACAGACCAGTACATCAGGAGACACGGAAGAGGCCGTAGGAGGGCAACAACCCAGCAGCAGGACCGCTACCTCCACATTTGTGCAAGGAGGAACAGGAGGAGCACTGCCAGAGCCCTGCAAAATGACCTCCAGCAGGCCACAAATGTGCATGTGTCTGCTCAAACGGTCAGAAACAGACTCCATGAGGGTGGTATGAGGGCCCGACTTCCACAGGTGGGGGTTGTGCTTACAGCCCAACACCTTGCAGGACGTTTAGCATTTGCCAGAGAACACCAAGATTGGCAAATTCGCCACTGCCACCCTGTGCTCTTCACAGATGAAAGCAGGTTCACACTGAGCACATGTGACAGACGTGACAGAGTCTGGAGACGCCGTGGAGAACGTTCTGCTGCCTGCAACATCCTCCAGCATGACCGGTTTGGCGGTGGGTAAGTAATGGTGTGGGGTCGCATTTCTTTGGGGGGCCGCACAGCCCTCCATGTGCTCGCCAGAGGTAGCCTGACTGCCATTAGGTACAAAGATAAGATCCTCAGACCCCTTGTGAGACCATATGCTGGTGCGGTTGGCCCTGGGTTCCTCCTAATGCAAGACAATGCTAGACCTCATGTGGCTGGAGTATGTCTGCAGTTCCTGCAAGACGAAGGCATTGATGCTATGGACTGGCCCACCCGTTCCCCAGACCTGAATCCAATTGAGCACATCTGGGACATCATGTCTCGCTCCATCCACCAACGCCACGTCGCACCACAGACTGTCCAGGAGTTGGCGGATGCTTTAGTCCAGGTCTGGGAGGAGATCCCTCAGGAGACCATCCGCCATCTCATCAGGAGCATGCCCAGGCCTTGGAGGTAGGTCATACGGGCACGTGGAGGCCACACACACTACTGAGCCTCATTTTGACTTGTTTTAAGGACATTAAATCAAAGTTGGATCAGCCTGTAGTGTGTTTTTCCATCTTTAATTTTGAGTGTGACTCCAAATCCAGACCTCCATGGGTTAATGAATTGGATTTCCATTGATATTTTTTGTGTGATTTTGTTGTCAGCACATTCAACTTATGTAAAGAACAAAAGTATATGTAAAGAACAAAGTATTTAATAAAAATATTTCATTCATTCAGATCTAGGATGTGTTATTTTAGTGTTCCCTTTATTTTTTTGAGCAGTGTATATCTGTGATCTCTACCTACTTGAGGAACATGAGCTTGTTCACGGAGACCAGGTTTAGGTCTCCAAAGTCCACGTAGTAGACCTCCACCTGGTCCGGGCTGAGCACACGCTGGACCACCACGCGGTAGAACCACAGGTCCCGGGGGGCCACGCAGCAGACCTGCCCTGGCCGCAGGTAGCGCTCTGGCAGCCGGTAGCGTGCTGCGACCCCAGAGCAGTTGTAGCAGCCCCTGAAGAGGGAGATAAACAGAAAGGTTAAACATGGGAATGGTTCAGCACAGCAAAGGTTAAGCACAGCAAATGCTTAGCGCCCACGTGCATGCATGAGTGTGACTCAGCAGAGACGGACAGCGTGAGATTAGCACATTAGATCTCATTCAGTACACAGCGTTAGTGTTTAAATAACTTCTTAAATCTACATTTAATAGTTAATGTACTATAAAAGATCTTTCCAAACTAAAATACCTTTACAACTGACCCCTCTTTTTCACCGCATTCACCCTCTTCGAGCCAGTCTTGTATACTTGTTTTAACTCTACTAGTCCCACTAAAATCAGTTTTTTAACCCTCCGCTAGCCCTTTCTAAATCCTTTTTAACCCTTTTCTTGAACCCTCGATTAGCCCTATATAACCCCATTAGGACCCAGTTTGAGCCTTTTGCTAGCCTACTTAAATCCTATTTTAAACCTCTGCTAGTCCTATTTAATCTGTGTTGTAGCCATCTCCTAGCCCCCAGCTGTGGCTCCCCATGCAGCACCTCATCTCCATCATCATGTCTTCCAGGGAGCGGGCCTCCTGGCTCTCGCTGAAACGCACGTGGAAGCTGCCGGGGGATTCCACCTGCTCTACCAGCACGGCCGCCAGGGCCCTGGGCCAGCGCCGGGTGGGGGGCCTCAGACGCTGGGCCCGCACCGCGTCCAGAGGGACCATAGAGCTTGATCGCACCTGGACCGCTGGGTACAGCTCCACTAGCTACAGGCAAGACAGCGGGTGGAGAGAGTGGAACGGGCAGGAAATCAAAGCGAGACAGGCAGGGAGACAGAGGAAGACACACTAAGATGGGCAATGCAAAACAAAGAGATTGTATTTTATAATTTAGATCCATTTTATTTCCTTTAATATGCTTTATGTAATATTGATTATCACTTTTTTTAGTGCATTATCATAACCTCAACATACTATACATCTGCTGATAACAACCACTTACAGTTAAAGCTATACTGTACGATTTGAGAGAGCTAGCATGATTCGAAATTAGCTTCTCTTCGGAGTTCCGTTTAACTCCTCCCCCACCCTTCAGGACTCCCTGCCCCCACCCCTCGACACAGAGCCGTGCACGAGCGCTGCTTCTACTTGGCAACCAGGTAGCTACGCTGCCGCTGCCTCATTGAGCGAGAGCTGAGCTAACGGTCGGCTGCGTTTCTTTCTTTGCCCTCCGTGAACGCGCTCAGGCCGGCTCAGGCTCGTACACAGAGGGGAGAGAACGCGCAGGCTTGTGATTGGTTCTTTAGATTTGGGTACAATGTCTCCGATTGGTAAGCATTCTAACAGGTTTATAGTCGATACAGAATTCGTTTTTGTTTCGCTTCTTTTTCATTGCCCATAAGTTATTTATTGCTGTCAGGATGTAAAAACCAATTTCAACAACATATTAAAAAGTGCATATCACTGGAAATCGTACAGTATGCCTTTAAGATAAGATTATTGATTCTTACAGGTAAGATGGATGTCACAGTAAATGTGATTTGACTTGGTTGTACAAGAGAGCCTGGAGGAAGACCCTCAAAATTTAGGCCAATCCCAAGTCAGGGGTTGCATGAACTGTTGACGGGCGGATTGGACTTGACACCAGTTGAGGGTGGAACGGGCAGCTAGATAGACCAATGGCAAGTGAGGGAGCTAAACCGGTAGAAGCAATGCCCATCAGATTAGGGTTTACCTGCTGGTTGGTAAGAAAGGAGGAGAGGCAGGTGGTCGGATCAGGCTGGTCCTCTTTCTCCTCCTTGTCATCATCTTCATGCTGCTCCCAGAGGGAGCGCCTGATGCTCTGGTACAGACAACCTTCTCTCAGTCTCCCCTCCTCTCCCCCATACTCTGATGGAGGATACAGACATGTACACTCTAAAGCCTGCCACACACATAAAGATTTTATAAATCTCAACCGATTTTTTATCTGTGAGAGACCCCACACATGAAGATAAAAAATCTGTGATTTAACAGTTTTGATCGTATTGTGTGTGGTGTCCTGCGATATTCCAAACACAGCACACCACACACATTAAGATTTGTCTTCTGACACACTCGAATCTTGTCCCTCAAGCCAGAAATCTCGCGTGAACAAACGTGATCTGACGTAGTACTCTGACTGACCTGTGGGGGCAGTCACACCAAAAATAGTCATTGAACTAACTACAAGAAGTGAAGAAGAGCAAGTGTGAACCGGTGTAAACTCCTGTCTTTGTCATTCCTGTTGTGGTAGGACTTTGATGATATATTGACACTCGTGTGTTTGCCAATGTTCAACAAGTTGATCCTACATATCTGAGGTCCATCTCACTTTAACTGTCTTCTTCGCCATATTGCTGGTAGCCAGGGATATCGTAGCCATGGAGATAGCTCGTTATAATTCCGTGTTCAGTCAGCTCACTCTTTATTGGTTAAATTCAATATTACGTCACATTGGGGACTCCCGATTGTCGGCTTCCCCCCCACACAAGACGATTTGACACCACAACGTTCTCCGCCGACAATCGTAAATATTGAACATGTTTAATATTCACGATTGTTGTCGCCGACTGATTTCGGAGCCGATTGTCGGCCGAATTTCACTCTTAACACACCACACACTACAAGAGATTCTTATAAGATAATCTTAAGAGCTTAAGATAATCGGGCGATGTCTGTCCGTGGTCGGAAGGGGGGAAATCGGGGCAAAATCAGCCCGATTATCTTTATGTGTGTGGCAGGCTTAAGCTGCTGGCTAACATTTGGCCAACAGACAAAAAACATAACCTGAGCTAACGCTTCACAAAGATAACAGTAGCAGGGTGGCAGATAGGAGGACAGCCAGAGAGAGCGAGAGACAGCCAGAGAGCAAGAGAGAATAAGATTGGGAGGGAGACAGAGAGTCAGTGAAAGAGAGAGAGCGGGAGAGCGACAAGAAGAGACAGGCAGAGAGACAGGTAAACAGACAGACATGTTCTGACCCGACTCAGTGTGCTTGTTGCTGAGGTTCTTCACTATCCAGTGGGGGTCCTTGGTGCCCCCTGCTGGCTCCAGGTGGAAGATGTCACTCAGCGCCGCCACCAGCTGTGTCACGCTGAGGAACCCACTCTGCAGCACCGGAAGCTCCTCACCAAACACCCTCTTGAAACCATAATAACCACCAGTAGAACCACCAGCAGAGCACCAGAACCATAAGATCACATCACAGAGAAAAGTACAGTCGTGATATCAATAAGTTAAAGCTAGGGTGGGTGATTTGGGAAAACAGCCACTGAGATTCCATTGCGTTCTCTCTGGACCCTCCCTGCCACGCTCTACCTGCTGTAACTCCTCCCTCCGAACGTCAGTTATGCGCATTCATGTGAATTCAGTTACATTGATAGGAAGACGAAACACCATGTCCGATTCCGAGGTAATTAAACATTAGTGCTGATAACTACGTATAGCATCAACATCTTACTCACAGACATACCATGTATGTTATCTTAAAATCATTGTAATTGCGCTGGTAGCCCTAAGAAAGGTAGCTGTATCAGCCAAGCAAGATAGCAAACTAATTGCAAGTGTAATTCGTTAGCATGAGCTGCTAGAGCTAGTAACTTGGTCATCAATATTATATACTGACGTTTTGAAGTGATGAATTGTACTACAATGACGCTATTTTTTTGCATTATAAGAGTATACAAGAAGAGAGCCCATGGCTCTGGGGACGATTATGTCCCAGGTCCTAGCAGCACAGGACGTGGGATATGTAGGGTCAGCGGACGTCCTCCCGGAGCTCTATATATATATAATAGTCAGGGTTTTTTCTGCATTATAAATTTTGAGGCGGCCGCCTCGCTGATATTGTCCGCCGCCGCGCTGGAATCTTGATTGAAAATCAATGTAGTTCTATGGAAGCTCAGTAGCGCCGTTTTCAAATCGGACCGCAGCAGAAGGGTGCGTTTGATTTCATCTCCAGGCGGCAAAATGACGTTGATGCGCTGCTTGTGTTCCCGCGGGGCGGGGCTCATTGGGGCTCCGCTCCGGTCTAACCTTGTGCTGGGCGCGAACGCACCTCACTGGCGCAGAGCGGCTGGTCGGCTGGTAGTATTAATTCAGAAATATTCTGTATTGAGATGTCTATTTTCCTACGATTTGTGCAGTGAAATGTCTGTCAGTAAACCCCCAAGTCCGTTAGGTAGCGCAATGTAGAGCTGTCAGAAATTAAAAGCAGCCTCCTCTCTCATCATATTTGCAGCAACAGTAGGTGCGTTTCCATTACCCCTTGAAATCATGCTTGAAATCCGCAAAACCTAAATATTGAAATTAAAAACTGGTAATGGAAACGCCTACATTTCGACAACTCAAATATCGCAAAAAAGTTTTTACGCTCTCATGAGGTGGTTTTTGAGACGTATCGATACAAACGTGTATCGCCAAAGTGTAATGGAAACACTTTTTTAGCTTTTCTACACGTCACCGGCGTCACCGGAGTTGCGTGTGTCCATGCTGTGTTGGTTTATGTGACTTGAGAGGACAAATGAACCACATGTTTTTTGTCATGCATTGCTGACCTGGGCATGTTTCTCAATAAATGATAAAAACCTTTTCCATCATTTCCCCTTTTCCGTGCATGGTTGAAGGAAATTTGGCTCGCACCCACACTCCCAACTCCCTCCTGCGCCGAAATGTCACCTTAAGTCACATAAACCAGTACGGGTGTGTGGACACCACCACCTATATTGTTGTCAGCACCTCATCACCGCTGGTGTTAAAAGGCTCTGTTCTTTCTGCAGTCAGGGTAAAGCGCACATCCGCCGTGTTGGTAAACAAATAATCCCTCTATATCAACGGAGGCAGCCGTGCTTGAGCATCTTGTGTTGGAGGTGGTGTGAGTGCGGGCCAGCGGGGGACAGGGGAGGGGGCATTCGTGCTTCAGCACTGTGTAGAACAACTGGCCCTAGTGTGAGTGCGCCCTTATTTTTGGCCGCTGCAGCACCACACGGGCTTTGCCTTTCAGCAATCAAGCGCTGTTTTCGTCAAAGTTAAAAACAATAACAGCTCTATACAGCTGAGATCGCTGTGCCGTTACCATAGAAACGCAAGACGCATTACGATTCATTCGCAAAATGACACGCGACATGCCCCCCCCCCCCGCCATCTCAGCGTCCGATTTTAAGTTTCTCAGGTCACGTAACTCTCTCCATCGCTCATAAGCCAAGCCAAAATTTCTTTCAAGCTCTCTCCACCTCCCTTTTAGTAGCTGTCCTTTTAACAAGTCCCTTCCTCTTTTTTTCGCTGTCTTAGCGGTGTTAGTTGTTGGTATCCGGGGAATGGGAAAATTAGGGGCCGTTGATGAAGACATTGCTATTCATTTGTTGTCCGCCGTAGAAGTGTAAAACTGTCAGACTGCTAGGCTCGTGAACGCTCACGCAGGGACGCACCAATTCCATTGCCAAGGTGACCGGACGGTCCACCAGCCAATAAGAACGGAGAATCGGAGCCTCGCTCTGATTGGTCAAAGTGTACATGAGCGGTGGCAATTTTGGGGGGTGCACCCAGAGGCAGGGGAGAGCAAAATGATGAGCAGATATTCTCAGAGCACTTCACCTACATATAGCTGACTGGCTATTATGACATTTTTGCCAAATATTACAGTAAAAAAAATTACCCACCCTGGCTTTAATGGATGTTTAATAATATTAAATGCCAACGACTTAATTTTCTACAATAAAAAGGTAGCATCCAATGGATCTACTGTTAATCAATTTTCAACTAAAACATTCAATAACCCCCACAAATAACCACAAAATATCAATTCAGGCACAGTATAATGAAATGTATGACACATGTTTCAGATGATACCAGAGGATTTTTGGAGCAGAGCCTACCTTGTAGTGAGTAGGCAGGTCGTGAATGGACAGCCCCTGGCTGTGGTCTCCAACAACCTGCAGAGTGTAACTCATATCAGCCTGCTAGGGGAACCGGTCGAGACGGGGAAAGTACATAATTTTTACTGCCTAGTGTTTGATGGCTTTTTGTTATAGAGTTGAAAAGAATTCGACTTTAGCCCGGCTCGGAGATCGAACCTAGAACCTTTAAGGTGAAAGTCGAACACCCATGTCAACCTACTATCCTGCCCCATTTCCTGTGCTTCCTATGCTAGGTCTGATTTCTTGCAATCTTGTTAATTAGCATCCTAACAACTATGCTAGGTCGGCCAACCTCTTGACTTTCAACTCATTTGGGAAGGATGCATGGAGGTTGCCATGGAAACACTTCCAGTAACATACTACATACAGTATAGGAGACTGGTCTCAGAGAGGGTCAGAGTCCAGACCTGTTGTAGCTTGTCCTTCAGCTCTGGACTCACGGAACCTGCGTAGCCGTTCTCAAGAATCTTCTGACGAAGCTCCGTCTCCAGCTGGCAAGAGGGCACAATAGCAGGAGGTGACAGAATATTGACAGAATACTTAGCATGTGAATCACGATACCGAACATTGTGGGAACAACAATTTACTATTTGATCAACAGACAAGAGTCGAAACAAAGAATGAGTCGTCACTAGGATGAATGAATGAATGACAAAACACACCTTGAACATGAACTTCTCCAGGAGCTGTCCATCTTGGTAGGGTTGTTGAGGTTCTGGGCCTGTTGGTTGATGTGGGGGTCCGTTATCTGGGACCCGCTCTGACCCATTACTGATTGGATCCCAACTTTTACAGGAAGGCACCAGGGAATTCTGGGTAGCAGAAGTAATCCTCTGGCTCGGACTACACTGTGACGGCGCTACAGTTTGTGATAAGAGTATGTTACACTACTAAACATACTTACCATCAAGCAAACGCTCTTATCCAGTACAAAAGAGCATTTAATATAAAAACATGATATTAATGAGATGGTTAGGGCATCAAGCCCACCTAAAAAGATTCCCACACCCACCTGAGCTTTGTCCAGACTGTAGTAGCCCAGTCTTTGGATTTAAAGGAGAGAATAAGCAGGGAGAGGGTCTGATGGCCTCAGGCTTCACAGATTCTGTTTTGGGCGACTGAGGTATGGACTTTGGCCCCGGCTGGTCCGGCTGTTTAAAGCTGACAATGGAGCCCATCCTGGTGTACAGGATGCAGAGTTCCGGTACGCGGGCCAGCATGTCTCCCAGCGAGTAGAAGCCGTAGTCAGTGTAGCGGAGTGGGTGACCGAAGCACTGCTGGAAGCTTCTCTCCATCTCCGAAAGACGGAGCGGACCCTGGAACCAGAACAAGAATCGGACCAAAACTAATACATTACTTTTTTTTTTTATATGAGTCACACTTTATTGGCAGTGAGTAAAAAACAACAACAAATAATTCAGCATAGACCAAGATATATAGCTTTCATTGAGGTTGCACTCGCAATGTTAAAATGGATTGGTTCTGTTGATGCTGGCCAAAATCTAAATAAAACGGAGACGCTCTGCAACCCTCCATTGAGACTGAGCATAAACCAATAGGCTACCTAACGGACGCTACGTCAACGTTCTATAGAGTGCAACAGTGACCGCCCCCTTTTTTAACAGCTCTGGTTCCAGAATAAAATTTCCCATTGATTTTCACCTTTGACTTTTCATAAAACTGTTATATAAATAGTTTTAAGCCTGGAACCAAGCCAATCATTTGGCAAGGTAGTCAGGACCATAAAACATTTGATTAGGGGCAAAAAATAATTTGAAAAACTAAGTCCCTACACTTAGTTATCCTGTTATCCTGCAGCATTAACGAAAAAGGAACAAGAGTGTGAAAATAAGTATTTGGTCACCTACAAACCAAGAAGATTTCTGGCTGTCACAGAACCTGTAACTTCTTCTTTAAGAGGCTCCTCTGTCCTCCACTCGTTACCTGTATTAATGGCACCTGTTTGAACTCCTTATCAGTATAAAAGACACCTGTCCACAACCTCCAACAGTCACACTCCAAACTCCACTATGGCCAAGACCAAAGAGCTGTGAATGGACACCAGAAACACAATTGTAAACCTGCACCAGGCTGGGAAGTCTGAATCTGCAATAGGAAAGCAGATTGGTGTGAAGAAATCAACTGTGGGAGCAATTATTAGGAAATGGAAGACATACAAGACCACTGATAATCTCCCTTGATTCTGGGGGCTCCACGCGCAAGATCTCACCCTGTGGGGTCAAAATAATCACAAGAACGGTGAACAAAAATCCCAGAACCACATGGGGGGGACCTAGTGAATGACCTGCAGAGAGCTGGGACCAAAGTAACAAAGCCTACCATCAGTAACACACTACTATGCCGCCAGGGACTCAAATCCTGCAGTGCCAGACGTGTCCCCCTGCTTAAGCCAGTACATGTCCAGGCCCGTCTGAAGTTTGCTAGAGAGCATTTGGATGATCCAGAACAGGATTGGGAGAATGTCATATGGTCAGATGAAACCAAAATAGAACTTTTTGGTAAAAACTCAACTCGTCGTGTTTGGAGAAAGAATGCTGAGTTGCATCCAAAGAATACCATACCTACAGTGAAGCATGGGGGTGGAAACATCATGCTTTGGGGCTGTTTTTCTGCCAAGGGACCAGGACGTCTGATCCGTGTGATGGAAAGAATGAATGGGGCCATGCGTCGTGAGATTTTGAAAAACTCCTTCCATCAGTTAGGGCACTGAAGATGATACGTGGCTGGGTCTTTCAGCATGACAATGACCCCAAACACACCGCCCGGGCAAGAAGGAGTGGCTTCGTAAGAAGCATTTCAAGGTCCTGGAGTGGCCTAGCCAGTCTCCAGATCTCAACCCCATAGAAAATCTTTGGAGGGAGTTGAAAGTCTGTGTTGCCCAGCAAAGGCCCAAAAACATCACTGCTCTAGAGGAGATCTGCATGGAGGAATGGGCCAAAATACCAGCAGCAGTGTGTGAAAACCTTGTAAAGACTTACAGAAAACGTTGCCAACAAAGGGCATGTAACAAAGTATTGAGATGACCTTTTGTTATTGACCAAATACTTATTTTCCACCATAATTTGCAAATAAATTCTTTAAAAATCAGACCATGTGATTTTCTAGATTTCTTTTTTCATTTTGTCTCTCATAGCTGAGGTATACCTATGATGAAAATTACAGGCATCTCATCTTTTTAAGTGGAAGAACTTGCACAATTGGTGGCTGACTAAATACTTTTTTGCCCCACTGTATATAAATAAAGAAAAAGAAAATAAATCTTATATTCTAGATCAACATATTTTTCATCATGTAGAGTTCATGAGGAAGCTCTAACCAGGCTGACGACTTGAATTTTGCAGGTGCGGGTAAACGTTTCTATGGTAACAGCGAGTTCAACCAATCGAAGAATTCATGTAACACTTCAGAATTTATGGGTAGTGTAGTGGTTTCAAAGCTGCGAAGAAAACTTGTTTTCTAAAAACGAGATGTTGCCCGTTAAACTTGTGGCTTCTACAGGAGAATATACCATTGATTCACAATATAACGGTGTGTGGCAAGTATACTTGGTTATGACATTATAGCTTTTAAGCAAAACCTCTATTGAGAAAATAAATGGTATTATTACTTCCGGAAGCACACTGTCACTCGCTCTATACAGTCTGATGGCAGTACCTGGGAGATCAGCTGACGTAGCTGGGATCTGAGCTGGGCAGGGAGGGCCGGGGGTGCCCGGCCCCACCGAGGCAGTATAATAGGGGCCATGGGGCGGGGGTACCGCATGGGGAAAGACCTCAGGTACCCCCTCTTGTTCTTGGGCTTGGTGAGCCGCTGCTTGGAGACCAGCTGGTTGATGCCTTCAGTGCTCTCGTCAGAGACCGCTATGGTGGAGTAGAGGAGGATGTAAAAGATAAAAGAGGAAGGGAGAGGGAGTAAAAGAGAGGCAAATTAGAGGATTAAAGAGGGAAGAATGGTTGTGAGGAGGAGAGAGGAAGAGGAGAGGTTGAGGATAAATGGAGAGATTGTGATGCGAGAGAGGAAATGGAGGGTGAAGAGCAAAAGTGAAGAGAGGAGTGGAAGAAGAGCGAAAGAAGAGGAGGTGGTGAGAATAGGAGATGAAAGACAGTGAGTAGTGAAAATGCCAGAAGAGTAGTGAAAATGAGATACGTCTAAATCAGTGTCACATCTTAAAAGGTGAATATATATAAATACACTTGACACAGCGAGAAAATCTATGTTCAGCTAATTCACAGCCTCTGGGTGTTTAAGTTACATGACAGACATTTTCATCTTTCAATAGCCAGTCTACCCCAAATGACACAGCATCAGTGACCACATGTTGGTCACTGATGGTCTTACCTTTTAGAACAAAGCTGCCGTCTTCCAAGTATATGAACGACACCACTTCAGGCATGTCTTTGGCCATATCCAGGATGCTCCGGAAGCCCAGCTCCTTCAGGGGCATACGCTGGCCCAGCATGCCTACGTAGTCCTTCCTCAGCTGCTCTGCACTCAGACCCAGCTTGGAAGAGAGTAGTAGAGAGCGGACATCCTTCTTTAGCTTGGCCAACGTCCGATCCTGGCTCATCATCAAGACTGTTGTGAAAATTAGGAGAAAAGACTCCTAAGATAGCGGAAAGAATACAAAAACAACATTAGTGTGGAGTGGACATTAAGTTGTTTTTAATGTGCACTCCAGGGCCTATGTTGATAGGTCTATAGGAAGTCTCAAAAACTGCTCTTTCTGCGTTCTTTTCGAACTTTGCAGTATGCCGGTAACGTTACATGCGTCGAGAATTGGCCTACCATCCTGCATTTAGTTATCCTTCCTGTTGCAGCATTAATGTTACACCCTACTTTTACACTCAAGTGGCATCGACATTCGTTCACATAAGATTACATTTACCTTGTTATATTGAATACTGTTGTATGAAAATATACTTGGGCCTAGCGAAGTTGGCCTGAAGTAACCTAATGTACCCAGTTGCTAATGTGCTTAAACTAACCAGCGTCGAGGATCAGTAACGTGGCCATATAGAGAAATAAGGGGCCAACAAGAGTACATCTTGTTCTGTACAAACAGGGGATCAAGAAGAGTGCATCCTGCTCCGTGCAGACAGGGGGTCAAGAAGAGTGCATCTTGTGCTGAGCAGACGGGGTCAAGAAGAGTGCAGCCTGTTTTGTACGGGCAGAGTGACAAAGAGGAACCCCCAGTTCCGCACTGAAACTAACAGATGCGCCTCGGGCAGAACCCCAACTGCCATCACGAGAGGCGAAGGTGTCAAACCGATGGACAGCGGTAGAGAACTACTGGACTGGCCCCTGGGAGGAGCCAGGGCTATAAGAAGCACACGCCAGCTTCGGCTCGGCGCGATTACACGACCATCCTACGCGGGGATAGGTCATCCGCCACGGAACTCAGGGCTGCGTTGTAACCTGCCGTATTTTATTCCAACCTGTTTAGAGAGAACGTATTTTGTATTGTACAAGCAGAATTAAACTAATCAGCTTTGCAACCAGTAAACCAAATCTCTGGTTTCATACGATACGATATTAAATCGATTCATTGGACAACGATACGATATTTGCCGATATCAAAATGTCTGTCACGATACGATTTCGATTCGATTCAAATAAACCCACATCAACTTAATTACAATTTCATCATTTTATTTCTTTGTTCTTCTGGATATTTAAAAACAAAAACATTCCATTTTTAATACAAATAATAAAGTGCCAGATTGCATTTAAGTGCAAAAGGTATTTTATGGCTTAAATTAAAAAGCTTGTAATGATCTTTCATTTTGAACATAGACCATTCCAAATCTATGTGTGTGGATAGTTTTCTACTAAAAACAAAACATCCCTCAGTATCATCTTGGCTGTTAAAATAAGCCGTCCGTGTTGCCAGATTCCAAACCAAAACTAACCGTTATCGTGCTCGCTAGCTATCTTGCTGCTTGCCTCGTTTAACTAAAGAATGGATACGAGCGGCTTGGCGCACTTGTGCAGAAATAGTTTCACAAACAGCCGCGCAAGGAGATTGTCAAAATAAAAGCGCATAATACAGCGATATGCATCGATGTTTGGCCGTTGCATCGATGCAGTTGGATCGTTTGCCAATCAATCGATGTATCGATCTACATTGATGGATCTTTACACCCCTAGGATTAATGGTCTTTGTTCACCTTAGGCGGGCCCAGTAGTGGTCCAACTCTCCTACACTCCGATCCGAGAAAAAACTCGACAACAATACCCATGTTCCAGAATTACACGATAACTTTACATTGTAGTGGTATCTGCGCTCATTCACGTGATATGAACATCACCGTGTTGTCTTTAAAACGTGTTGCAGCCTCAGACCATGTTTTATTACCGTCTCCATTTTGATTAGCATTAGCTTCCTTCCACCTATTCCCGCTAAAGTCCGTAGTTTTTTTGAAGTTGTTTCTAATGACTGCCTGAAGTAGTGCGGTACTTACCGAATTACTGCAGAGCAGCTGACCTACAGGGGAAATTTAATTGAGAGTTCAAAGCATTTACTTTCAGCACTGCTTTGCATCTTTCAATGCATCGACTAACGTTGGATCGGTTATTGAAGTGCGCGGAGTCACGTGAGGAGTGGACTGGGTTGAAGAGCGTACTGTGTTTTAGCTGGCGCAGAGCAATAGAGGAGTTTAAATGCAAAAGCCTCAAGTCCGTCTGACCACTTTTCTTCTAAATTACCATTTTTCTTCAGGCTTCTATATTCAAGTTCTGTCATTTTATTTTAAAGGCAATTTAAGGTTATAAGTTAATGAATAAAACATTTTTTTTTTTAAATGTCACTTTTTTTCTTTTTGTTTTTTGGACCAAATTTTGCGTCAAAACCAGCTAAGTACTTTTTTTGGCAAAACTCTAAATCCACTTCTTTGGACAATACATGGTAAAAAGTAGTTAAATCACTCAAGATCACTTAACACTGAAAATGGTGAAAGCTAACACAATAAGAAATTAAACATTTCTAAGGGGTTTGGTGTTTGTGGATGGGGGGAGGGGGATAGTAGAACATCCAAATTATCGATGTTCCATACTAATTTTCGGATGAAAGTACTACTAGTCCTAATCCATTACTCTGCAGTCACGAAACAAAGGCAAAAGGGCAAAGGCCCAAATATAGGCCTATAATAATAACAATAAAGAAACAGTTACAAAGCATAACTTCAATGAGACAAAATGTCACAAAATATTTTAACAACAGGAGTTAAATACATTCAAATTACCTGCAGTATAGCCTACAAATATATATTAAATTATAATATAAAATAGGAGGCAGAAATTAATATTATTTTCGGCCGTTAGCTGTCACAGTAACAGGTCGTCCATTTCGTCAAAATCTATGACCATCAAAATCCAAATCAAATCGCTAGAGTATAAACGTAAATGTACTGTTGTATCTGACAGCTGTCCAAAAACCCGGCTCCCCAGCGCCGCCATTTTGAAGTCACATGATTCCTTGTTGCGTTGTGATTGGTTCTAAGAACGTAGAGGCTTTTGTTGACAAAGGGAAGTGGTGTTTAGAGGTTTTTGCCTACAAATGGAAATTTCAGACCAGGAAAAGAGTGGTATATAGCGGGTTTTGACGCGAAATTATTTGATTGACGTATACTATGTGCGGAGAGCATTCACTCAATGTTTTGATCTAATTTTTGACGGAGTTGGCGTTTAGAGGCTTTTGCATCTGAACTCTGATCGCGCTGGCGGGGTGGTCACGTGGTCCATATAAGCCTGTATTCAGGGATGCAAACACATGTATGACAAAAAAAAAAGAGAGCTACCCGAAGTCGGAAAAAAATATGACGGCATAATATCCTATTTACATGAGAAGGCCTATGCTAAATGCTATATGCCTAAAAAGATTAAAAAAAAAATAGATTAGTTACTCAGTTAAAGTGACTTTTTAAACTAAGTTAACGTGCCCTGCATGTATACATGGTGTACATGCCCTAACAGTATGGAGCTAGAACAGTCTCATAATTCATAAATGCACACAGAAATTCATAAATGCACAAAAAAGATTTACAAGTGTATTTGGGGATTTGTATATACATGTGACTCAAAACACATATATTTTCAATGCACACACAAATGTTTCATTATGTAAGTAAAAAATATTCACATATAAAAAACAAGATTCATAAACATATTTCCAATGCATACACAAATCTAAAAAAAAATCACAAATACATGAATGTTAAAGTATTTGCAATCTTCACAAATACGCATTTGGGGCTTGTTACATTCATATATGAACTGTTGGACCTGTATTTACAAAGTGCTTTTAATTTGTAAACCTCCCTGCATTTGTGTGTGAAACTTTTGAGACTCCCCTGACGTGACAAATCCCCCACGAGGGGTGATTTGACGTCATTAAAACGCGCACCGCAGGCAGATCTCTGTAAGCAAAGCAGCGACTTCGGAAATCAATGTGACGCAAGGTTATATCACTTTGAGACGCAACATTTCTTCAGATAAACAAAACATAGGCTACATTACGGGATTCGAACTCATACCATTGTGGGGAAAAAAAATTACAGATTGCAATTCGATTCCGTTGTGCCGTAGACCCAGAGAGAAATAAACTGCCGTAGTAGAATTTTTTTTAAATTCTTCCTGAAAACACGAAAGGCAGCCAGATCAACTTGTGACCCTACTATCCATGTAGTTAAGACCATGCATTGGTCGCGTTTCCAAAAAATTAGATCGCTGCTTGAAGTAAAAGGGGACAACAACACATCAGGCGACCGAATGATAAAATGAGTTTATAACAGTTTTTTTGGCTAGTTTCAAGCAGTGGAGGGAAACACAACATTAGGTTTTGATTAACTGAATGTAAAGGCGTCTTATTTTTGGAAACGTGACCAATGCATTGTCTTAACTACATGGATAGTAGGGTCACAAGTTGATTTGGCTGCCTTTCGTATTTTCAGGAAGAATTTAACTTTCTCTACTACGGCGGAGATTTTCTCTCTGGGTCTACGGCATAACGGAATCGAATTGCAGTTTGTAATATTTTTTACCCACAATGGTACGAGTTTGAATCCCGTAATGTAGCCTATGTTTTGTTGATCTAAAGAAATGTATGTTGTGTCTCAAAGCGATATAGCCTTGCGTCACATTGATTTCCGAAGTCGCTGCTTTGCTTACAGAGATCTAGAGGACTACAACACCACATCAGCCGACCGAAATGATAGAATGAGCTTATGACAGTGTTTTTTTGGCGTAGTTTTCATCAAGTGAGAGGAAACACAACTTAGGTTTTAACTGGAAAATGTAAAAGGCGTCTAATTTTTTGGAATCACGACTAATGCATCGGTTATTTACTAACATGGAGAGGGTTCACCAAGTTGGATCTGGCTGCTTTCCTGTTTTCCAAGGAAGAATTTGTGACTGTATATTACATACAGCAAGGAGAATCCCCCAGTGGGTCAACGGTAGCATGGAATGAGAAATTGGTAGTTGTAATATTTTTTTTCCCCCCATGAAAAACTAAGTGAATTCAACAGCTCCACATTAGAAATTCGGTATCTGACCAAACTGGTAAATAAATTGAATACTTGATAACGATTTAATAAAAGTCAACTACATTTCTCATCGGAGTGTTGACATTCACTGCTTTTTTCATGGACACTATGTGAGTTTTCTTTGACAATGGGACAGCGGTACTAAACTTCTTCCTGAAACAGGAACGTGACGTCGACGCAGCGGCAGCTTTTAGAAGCAGAAAGTTTGAAGTATGCAGCAGTTGTTTCTTTTTAATATATTACTCCTTGTGTACTTACAAACTTTCCAATGCCGTCGTTTTTGTTGAGTAACACGAGACCCTATGTTGCTAGTACTGCAGAAGTTGGGTTAAACATTCCAGACATTTATTAGTGGGTAAGGTGAGTTTAGATTCATTTGAACTGGGAGGATAAAACACACTGTTCCGTTCGCTGACACTAAGTTCCATTCGCGCTTGATAGCCCCGGGTCTTAGCCCGATTTGACGAGAGTGTTGACACATCGCTAAAAAATGCTTCTAAGCAGGGGTATTTGGGCTGGAATGTCATGGTGAAAATGACCTAGGTGAATTTTACGCCGAACGCTATACTTTTAACGATGCGGGTCACCGAGTTGAAAATGAAAGCACCGGCTAGCATTCCAGCACGAGATTGT